>OY282641.1:137547849-137857849 GCA_958299015.1 Tetanocera ferruginea
AAAGGGCCCATGACTTTCTTACTGAGTTTAGTACATCTTGTGCTATTGTATATGAAGAGAATATGTTAAAAATTTTGTATTCCAAATTTGTAAAGCTTAACAACGACCATTCATATTCTTCTCAAGACAAATTTTTTATTCTTTACCACAAACGTACCTAAGTTTGTCAAGTTTTCAAGAATTTTTGGAATTTATTTTATTCACATGCGGGACAAAAATGTGAATCATTCAAAATAGCTTACCAAACGGTAACCTGAAATGCAAACCTTTCATTTGGGTTGTTTGCTGAATCATTTTAAGTAGCTTTGATCTTTGGTGTCCCAAAGTGGCATAAATTGTTGAGATTTTTTAATAAAGAAAAAAATTTAAATACAAAAGCAAGAAGGGGCAGAGTGGATTGTAGAGAGAAATTTAAAATTATACGTGTGTGTGCATGTATGTTTGCATTCATGAAAGCTTAGTCGTGCATAGGTAAGGGTGTTTTGTAAGCTATTTTTGGCTTAGACTAATAAAACATAAGTATGCAAAACGTGGGCAAAAAGAGAAATTTAAAAATTTCTGACATAAAATAGAATTTTTGGAAAATTCCAAAATGTAAAAAAATCAAAAAGTTCTAAATTTAAATAAATTTTAAAATAATTAGAAGCTATTATTGAAGTCATTTTGGTCATAAAAGCTGGTTTTCTTATTAATTTTGGCGTACGTCTCGGCTGAACTTTTGCACATTTTATAGTCAATTAAAAGGTACTGATATTCGTTTTTTGCTGACGACAAAAATATTCCACATACAAATATTCCATAACAACAAGACCTACACTAAGTCTTAAGCTACAGTCAAAGCCCGCCAGATTCCTTGATCACGATTTACAGATAGGCGACGCGCGTACAGCTAGAACTGCGCCAGACACTGAGCCATGAAAGGTAAAAACAATAAGAAAAATAAGTCTTCAATTTGGCTAAAGTTTCCATAGAAGTCAATGAGGTTAATATAAGCACAACAACAATTAAAGGCAAGCGTATAAAAATAAACCTACTAATAAAAGAATCGCTTTTAAACACAAAGAGTTGGTCGCCGCATATAAATAATGACTTAATTAAGTTGTCTACAAGTAGCAGATTGAGAGAAAATTACACAGGCAATGGTTGTAGATTTAATCAATTTTCTTTAAGTAATTAAAATTAAAGCTTAAACGAATTCCTGACCAACAAAAAAGGAGCAAAATACCAACCTTCAAACAGCTCAAACAAAACAACTGTGCTTAAAACTTAAAAGCAAGAAGCAAGCTTTAAAATGTATCTTCTATATCTAGACGAAATGCTAATTGAAAAGTTAATAAATTACATTAAAATATAATTGAACATATTAAAAACAGCTGAGTTTTTAAAATAAAAATTATTTAAATTTACAAACGTAAGTCTTATGTTGTTGCGAAGAGCTTCAACTGCCTTGTTCTGCCCATTACAACGATACCCATTTGTAAATATGACCCAGAAGTAACTGTAAATTCAAGGTAATAAACTGAAAATCCGCGGCGTTACGCAACATTAAGAAGCATGAATGCGAGAAAAAAAAAGCATAACAAATGTAATGAATTTTTTGTTGGAAGTGAAACAAAAAGCAAAGACAAACCCTGAAATCACCCCAACAAGCTGGCATCTAATGACAGCTTATTAGAAATGGTCGCTGAATTTTGCTTGTTAGACATGCTGAGTCTGACTTTTTTGTAGATAGCTTTGCACGTACCTTTCTTTAAGTCTTATTAGAAAATAAAACGGAATTAATGTCTTTTATTTCTTTATTATACAAATTATTTTCTTCATATTTTTTCCCCCCCAGAAGTTAAACTTCAAAATTAAGCAGCGCTTAGAAAAAAGGACATTATGTTATGGTATGTTTAAAAATGAATAGATTTTATAACAGATCGAAGAAGAATTTAAGATACACAGTGTGACGAATTTTTGGTTTGGTGTAGATCCCTGGTGGATGGTGTATTTTTGAATGAATTATTTTTAATTTTGTATGCCTCATTCTGTGATTTTCTTGACTGAAATCTCAAAAACCAACATATTTTTCCGACACCTTTTTCTTAGGATTGGGTTATATTTACTAGGTTGGGAGAAAAGTATTTGGTTTTTAATATTTTCCGGCGTTCAACAGAATCTGATGAACATGGTGAACGATTTCATCAGACCTGTGTACCTATTGAAGAATGGTATTGATGTAAAGGTACTTTCTTATAGCGAACGTATGCTGGATGTTGTTTGATAGGACTATAGAATTGCCTAGAGCTAAAAAGCTTCAAATTTCATTTTGAATTTCAAATTGAATTTTAAGCTTTGGTTTATTCAAAGAGTTAAAGTAGAGCTCTGTGAAAAATATTTTTGTGGAACATTATAAGCCTCTGTAACCCTGTTTTATGGTTCTGCTTTACATCTTTATGAAAAAGGTACAAAAAAGACCCATACTCTCAAGAGTAAGGGTGTTAAAATTTTCGAAAAAAATGTTCTTCGAAGTTTTTGACATAAATCTATCAAACAGATCGTTTAAGTAAAATGGAAGGATCACATGGTTTCCTTTATCGATTTATTAAGGCCGGCGGGTGCTTAAGAAATAAGAAAAAAGAGCGAAGTTTGGTCAAGGTTTTCGGTTAGAAAAATACAAAATAATGAAACAATTTAAAAATACAAAATTTTTTTAAATAAAGATGTTGCCGAGAAAACGTTGTTCGAGTTTGCGTGCAGTATATCTTAAAATCTACTTAACCGAACAAAATGAAATTTTGATATACATACTTTTGATAAATTTAAAACTAAGCTCTAAAAGTTTTGACGTAGAATTACGTCTTACAGCGCGGTTTGTATGGGTCGTTTTAACAGATTTTTTCAAGGCCATGAAACTTTTTTGACGAATACTTTAGGGTATACCTACAGCCTTTAATACGCATCGTTCACAGGTAAGATATAAACTTAAATATCAGATATATCTTGCGCTGAATGAATATCTTGTTTTGGATTTTGTCACTATTGAATTAAATTCACAAAATAGTAAAATATAAGAATAGAAATTTATGCGTTTATATTAGAAAATCAATGAATCATCAGCTGAAACGAAAAATTCGTTTTTTTCGCATCGAAAAAATCATTAAATATCGCTTCAATAAAAATTTGACCTCCACCATATCCAAGAAAATTACAGAAAATAAAAAAGTGAATCCAATTAATAAAAAAGTATTTTACCTGGTATGTTTCAGATGATCCTGGCAGACGCCAAAAAAAATCTTTCGCGAAAATTAAAATTATCGGTGCCATCATTATTTTTTTAAAAATTTTATTTTTCATAAACATTTTTTTTTAGTTCCAAAAATTTTTAAATTGCTTCAAATTAAAAAAATTCATGATTTTTCTATCCGCAAACCTTGTCCAAACTTTGCTATTTTTTCTGGTTTCTAAAGGACTTGCCGGCCTTATATTAAAACTCCATAAAAACGCCAATAAACGTATATTTTGTTTTGGTCCTCTCTACTAGAATTCGTGGTCGGCACCTTGTTAGTTTTGTTATGTGTTTTTTTTTTTTAAATTTTAAAAATTTTTTTAAATTTTATACGAGGTTGGATCAACTACTCCGTATCTCTTAGAATTTCCCGCCCCTTAGCTGCAAAGGCAACTCTGCTCCTATCATAAAGCATCTAACAGTTGAATCCTGTCAAATTTTAAACAAGCTACGTCATTAAGTTTGTGATTGTTAGCCATTTTTAGTGGAAAAGGGAAAAACTGGAAAAAAATTTAATTTCGAGTGCTCATCAATCAAGTATTCCTTTCTGTGGGAAAAATCATCACTGTATTGAAGGCTTGGCTTGATAAATACTAGGTCTGTTCCCGTACTTTTTGAACTAAAAATGGTAAAACTGTCAAAAGTCTGAAAGTAAGAAAAAATTTCTCGAAAATAGAGAAAAACACAAAAAGCGCGGCAACGCTTCTCGGACTAAAATTTTTAAAACTGTCAAATAAGATTGTTTGTCCATTGTCAGACTGTCATGCGTTGGACATGGGTTCGTTTCCTAGCAAACGTCAGCACACTCGACCAAACTTGAACTTACATAACAGTGATCAAATTTCAATAAGTACGTCTTAATACGGGTTTCATATTGTAAAGAGCAACAGTCAACCGGCTGTTAATTTAAAAGTTGTTTTTTTTATCACTGATGATATTGAACACTGATATCTGTTATTTCAACCCATGATTTGTTTGATGTAATAGATTTTTTTTCTCTGAGTGAAGAATTTATTATTATCACAATAAAATTAATTAAAAAACCGTTTTTTATAATGCTTTTGCTTGTATTTTTTAATTTAAATACGACATATACGACAAAAAACAAAGTCTATGTTCATCTAGAAAATTTAAAGTTTATGATGGTGAAATATGCCTCGGAATCTATTCAGAGATTTTCGAGTTTACCCCTAACATATGAATAAACCTTCGCTCGTAGAAAGCATTGACTAAAAACTACAATACTAAATCCATGCTATCGACTGATTGACCTTTTAAGAAAAACGCCCCCGATGGCCAAATTTCTAAATATCAACTCTATGAATGTGAAGAGTCTCTGGAGAAATTCATGTTCGAATAATGAAATTTATTTTCAATTCGCAGCATTCAAGTATGGCTTTGTAAAGGGTATAAAATATTTCCTGTCTCAAATACAGGGTGTCAAACTAAGGCACACTTTAAGTGGCAGAGCCAAATGCGACACCCGCTTGGCTGATAAATGACAGAAATAATAGTGTTAACAGAATTGAAGAAGGAAGCTAGCTAAAAAAGGGTGCCAGCGTGTTAGCGTAGCACTAACTTCTGCTTCTACTACTACTACTACTACTACAATTGCCACCGCTATTTCCTCTATATAATTAAATGATAAACTAATCTTCTTTTAATAAGCTGCAGCAAATTAAATAGAAGAAGAAGAAGAAAAAAACTACCAAAATGAGCCCCAAAAAATCATTTGATATATGATGAAACCACAAAAGCGATAGCATGATGTAGGTGGTAGAACAGAGAGCCCTTCGTTTGATGAAAGCTATACGTACTCGTGCCAATAAAATGCTACCAACTAAAAGGTAAATAAATCTGCTTGAAATTTGGCCGTACCTTCCAAAAGAAAGCCAAAAAAACAAATTATAAACTATGATATTTTTTGCAAGCTCCACTACAGCCGCTCGATAGACACAGAGAGAGAGAGAAAGAGAGAGAAGGAAGAGAGTAGAATATCCTGCATTTATCCGCTTTGCTAAAATGATATATATTTTCCATTAAAAATTGTTCAATAATTAAATTTTGCAAAACAACGTTGCAACCTAAACCGAGCAAGTGTTGCTCGAACTTAAGTTGTGCAGCGCAGATATTAAGAGCAGTAAAGGAGGCTATAGTAATCGCTTTTTACACCCTCCCCCCCCTACCATATGACAAAAGCAAAAATGTCCAAACCTTCATACGTACAAGCACCGAAAAATAATGGGTTTTTATTGGTATTTGGAAGTGTTTGTTTTTTTTTTTCACTATTTTTTAGTATTTTCGTCACTTTACACAGACTTGATGCTGGTGCGCTCATTCCTTGCTAACACCAAAAACTGCTGCTGTTGTAGTTTGGCTGACTGGTGTATGGTACAATGTATGTGGGTGTGTACCATTTGGTGTTTTTTGTTTGTGATGTTAGCATTTTGTCAAGCAGGTGGCAGCATATTAGATTTGTCGTCTTCTCGTTTTTTTTTGTGCATTTTTGTTGTGTTCCTTTTGTTCCCTTTTGGGTTTTGTAAAATAATTACACTTTAGTTTCGTATAATTTTTTTTTTTTGGTTTCAACTAAAAATTAAAAAATGCTTCCCTTTTAGTAATCGAAGACAGAAAGACAAGGATTGCATGCACTAGGATGTCATATAAACAGTGCTGTCACTTTTTTCAAGTAAAGATTTGGATTAAAAAAGAATTAATTAAAAAAAAAATAACTGAAGAAAAACTAAAAACTTAGCATTATTAAAACTTTTTGAATTCGTAATCGTCTTCGAAAAAAAAAACAAAATTTTGTTTTAGTCGATTTTAAAAAACGTCGTAGAAAAGGTAACAAATCGATGGCATGAAATTTTTCTGTCTGTGAATATTTTAACTAATTCAGAAATAGTTTATATAGAAGCATAAAATAAATGAATAATTATGACTGATTGATATATCGGACTGATTGTCCGGATCTGGGTTGAATTTGATACATTAACCTTACTTTATCTCAAATTAAATGTTTCAAGCCTTACTAGTATGCTTTTTTAAAAACAGGCTCTAACATATAACAAAGCCCACACTATACGGAAATCTGGTTGATATTTCAAAAAAGCTCAAGTCTCCTATGTACATTTTGACAAGAAACTTTAATTGTAAACAATCATAAGTTTTATCATAAGTAATCATAAGTACAATCAGAATGTACTCGACTGAAGCCCTTGTTATACCTTCTTTAATGATTATGACACCTGCTTGTTACTTTCTAAAATTCCCTGACAGGATTTTACCACAGCTTAATTTCTCGAAGTGCTCGAACAAGATAGTTATACCGAACCAGCAAATGAAATGTGGAGAAATTATACGTTCATAACTGAATTTGTCTCACAGTTACTGAAGGATCCAAACTAGTAAATGTAGAAACAGGAGGAAAGGTGTCTGTGAAGCTCTTACAATGGGATATACTCCAACCATATTCCAATCAAAAATATAAATATACTACTTAAGTATGTGTCCGGTAATGTCTCTGTAGAAAAACTATAGGATCAAATATACATACTCTCTAAGACTGTCAAGCGCCATTAGACAGTCACTGCTTCTTTTGGTGACCAAACACATGATTTCCTCGCTGCTCTTGAGCAGCAACTTTTTCGTTTAAAGTTAATATCAGTTTAAAATTATGACATAATAATGGCCCTTTCTTACTGCTATATCAAAGATTATAGATTGAAATTAATCTGACTTAAAAAAAAAACATAGCAGAGAAAATAAAATCATTGAATATATAAAAATCAGAAAAAGGTTTAAAAGAAAAAAAAAATTTTGTCAATACTTTTTGTTTGCCCCTTCTTTTGGCCATTCTTAAGAAGTGCTTCTATCAGGCCTCTTTTGAACAATAAGAGCGGAAGGCCTGCAACATTTTCCTATTTCAAATAAAAAATAAAGAAGACTTGCGGAAACAAAGGTATGAGTGCGGAAGCACTTCAAAATCTATATGAATGCCTGCTAGTAGCAATTCGGAGTGCTACCATTGCCAACTGAGCTGTAAATAAATTCTCGAACACAGGAAAACGGATTTGTGTATGTTTTTATACGTTTGCAAAACTTCTTATAAACTTAAATAAACAAAGTAAACTGCCACAATTTTATAACTCATGTAAACTGGTGCGAGCTAAACCTACGAAAACATGATGAGTAATTATATGTTTGCGCATATAATAAACATCTGCTTTCAAAAAAACCTTCAGAATCAATGCAGTCAACTTTTTGAAATTCTGCGACTAGCAGAAGAGTAGAAAAACACTGCTTTGATTAAGTGAAAAGTGCATCGGAATTCCATTTTGGTTTTGCGGCAGTTGCATTTATTAGCTTCTCAAAGTTAGTGGACTGCATGAACCACCATAGACTACTGATGAGTCGGAGTAGCGTCCGACGAAACCATGGTATAGTCTGCTCGGTTGTTCTGCTAAGAATTTTGTTGTTGTAGCAAAACCTGTTACTTCATGAATTATTTGGCATTAAAAGCTCAAAATATAATTCTTAAAAAATATGTTTTTTAAGAATTATAAACTTAAATAAAACTTCTTATTGCTTATTGCAAACTGTAGATTTTGGTTGATTATCTTTATAAGAAAATAGATAAGATATTGAAGATACAAATTGTATTCTGGTGATTCAAATTGGAAAAAGCAAAGTAACAAAAATATTCAAGATTTACTAATATCACATGATGACTAAAGATCACATGATACAGGGATATCCATTTTGTTCTTGGGAAAGTAAATTTTAAAAAAAACACTTAAAATTCAGATTTCGTCTTTCATTAAACCCTAAACCTTTATTGTCAGGGTATATTAATATTGTGCAAACTTTTGTTACGCATAGAAATAAGCGAGTCCAGTATAGAAAAGTATACTCGTGAGTCGAGCTATTCATGTTCGTCCGTCCGTCCGTGAGTCTGTGAGTTGCCGTAAACAGAGGATAAGCAGAAGGCGTTGAGATAATTAGATGAAACTCGGTACACATGGTCCCAAGGATATGCACTATTGAATATTTTTGGAATCCGCCAACGGACACTCCTACCTCCCATACAACGCAAAACTAAAAACTGCATAAAAAAGCTCATAGCTATCATACAACAGTTAACCTACAAGAATATATATGATTCTAATATGAAAAAAATATGTCCTCGATGAAATGGGTGTCATCCGCCCACGGAGACGCTCACCTCTCATATAACCCAAAAACTGAAAACTCAATAAATAAGCTTATGGTTTACCTATAGACTTAAAATTTGGTAAGTGTGTATTTTATATCAAAACAAAGATGTCTTCAAACTAGTAAGGTATATCTTCGACTTGGCCGAAGTTAAAATACCCCCACGGGGGATTTGCAATGGTACAAAATCTTAAATTGCTGCTCTTTTCATATGAGATTTAAAAAATTTTACTATTTTGAGTCTAATTCATATCCAATTGTCTTCCTGCAAAGTAAAGACAAGCCTTTTTATAAAGTTTTTAATTAGAGGCTGTATGGGAGGTGGGCGTGTTCATCAATGAATGACGCTCATTTTTCAAACACATCGTAATTTTATTAATAAAGAATAAATATCTAATTTTACTTTTGTAGCTTCGAAAGAAGCCTATTTATATAGTTTTAAATTTTGGGGTTGTATGAGAGATGGGCGTGTTAAATCAACTCAGGTGGTGATTCTGAGCAAGAATATATATACTTTTCTGTACCTACCACGCCTCCTTATGGGCGTTACACACGTCGTGAAAAATTAATATACCTCTTACGCAGTACGCGTGGAGGTATAAAAATGGGTGTCATGAATGGAAAACTCAATTAATAAGCTAATGTTTAACTTTCAGAAATAAAATATAGTACGAATATTTTTTATAACAAAACAAGATGTTTATGAAAAATGGATGTCATTCGCCCACGGACACGACCACCTCCCATACAACCCAAAAATGGAAAACGCCATAAATAAGCTTATGTTCATCCGTAATCCGTAATCCGTCCACGAACACGAATACCTCCCATACAACCCATAATAGCGAAAACACCACAAAGGCATTAACATGTGAGCTACAGGAATGAAACTTGGTATGTGCAAATTTTCCTTCAAAAATTAAATTCATATGAAATATGGGCTTCATCCGCCCATGCACACTCCCATTTTCAATTCTGTTAATGTATTTTTAAAAATAAGTTTTAGGGTATTTCATAGTCGGGCTAGATTGACTTTAGATTTTCTTTACTTGTTTTATTATACATGAAATACAATATCATTCTATTCACTCCTTTTGAGGTAGTTTTCAAAGATTTTTGTGCACAACTCGGGCACTATCTCAGCCATGACTTGACTAATGTTGGTTTTGAATTGCTCAGGAGTTTGAGCTATACTTACGTAGACACGATCTTTTTCGTAGCCCCACAAAAAGTCCAGAAGGGTCAAGTCGCATGATCTAGGAGGTCAATTAACATCACCAAATCTCGAAATGACTCGTCCTGGAAATTTCTGTTGCTAAAAAGCTGTTGGTGCTTTTGTGTGACTTATTGCCCCATATTGTTGAAACCACATATAGTCTAAATCCATGTCTTCAATTTTATAAAAAAAAATCGTTTATACGGCTATAGCACACAGAACTGATTGTTTGAACAGTCAGAACTGACTGACCCCAATTGCTGGCCGCCAAATTGCTGTGGAATTGACAAATTTGAGTCTTACTAAACACATAAGCAGTGATATTTTGGTGGAGAGTATACAACCAGAATACACTCACCTTACAATATCTATAACCGATTTACTTTCTTCAAATTGCATCACTTTATTGCGAATTGTTCGCTCAGCAGAACAACTATGACGACTATAATCTTTGCGGAAAGCCATACGTGGCCACGGCAAAATCACCACCATCTTTGTAGAACAAGTTAAAAATTTTAACGCGTTGTTCGTTTTTAAAACGTTCGATATTGAACACTGAACACAAAAACCAGTAATGATGTAATGAACATTTGAAATCGGCTTAAGACTCAGGTCTGCACTTTCCAAAACTAGAAATTGGAATAGAATAGAAAAAAACCCTGTATAATTTGTTTTTTGCAGTTAAAATGTGGACTAATTCTAATGCTTTTTAGAAATATGTCAAAATTTTATGAAATTTAGCTGATTTTTGCCAGGACCTAACTAATATTTATTGTCTTTCGCAAGGACTTTAAGATATTTAGTTGATCACTCTTCTTGATTTTTTTTTATTTTTCTTGAAAATAATGCTAATATACAGAAAAATTGTATAAAAAGAAAAAGAACAAAATTTCGCCTTGAACTAAACAGTTCAAAGGAAATATCAAAACAGAGTTACTAAAACAATGAATTTTCCTGTTTAGTAAACAAAACTTCTTCTTAAACTCTTCCTTTTGTTTTGTTAAGGGCGGTGTAAGGTTTTTTAACTTTTTTTTTTAATAATTTTTTATATGAATGAACAACATCTCAAAAATATTGTTTCTAAATTTGAAGTCGATCCGAGTAAAACTAACGGAGATATGAATTTTTAAGTAAGTGTACCTCGAACGTAACAACCTACATGTACAAAATTTTAAATCGATTTTCCCAAACTTGTAATTTTTAAAGTCGGTGACTAGCCTCCAGGAAAAACTACTGAACCGATTGTTTTGAAATTTTGTACACATGTTCAACATGTAAATAGCTCTATAGTTACGTCGAGTTTTTTTAATCACTAACAATTTCACGTTAACAAATAGGTCGATTTTTTCGTCAAGAATCGTCATTTGGGCTTCAAAATGGTGCCAAAAATTTAAAAATTAAAAAAAACTTGACGGGACTAGAAAGATAAAGTAAAAAACTAAATAAAGCATTTTGGTTTTTCGGTTTTACATGATCCAGTGATGCTGTAGGCTGGTCACCGCACAAACACTTTTTTCGAGGCGCTGCACAGTGTGTCCGCTATACTGAGAGAGTGATAAAAAGTAAAAAATGCAAAAACATAATAGATCATTGGTTTGTGGCTTATTCTCAACTACAATAATGAGGTTACAAAGTACCGTTATTATTTTGCTTCTAACTTACTTCATCTCCCTGTACTGAGTCAGGTATTAACGCGATCGCGAAGTGTGCGCTCCAAATAGTCTCAATAAGAGCAAACTTGCAGTGTTTTTAAACAGCTTTAAAATAAAAACTACTGTGAATATTTAAAAAAACTAAAATGTAGGATCAAGCATCAGGTATGTACTTTATAAATTCGAAAAGATTGTATTAAAAAAAAATAAGGGACTAATTTTTAAAAGTCGCGTAAAATACATGCTTAAAAAACAAAAAAAAAAATTGCATTTCTGAAAAAGTAAGCTTATAGTTTGTATTCAACTGAGATAAAACAAATATTTGTATGAAGTTCCATTCAGCAAACATTCACATTTTATAATTCCAAAAAACTTGTTGCCACATTTTGCCCCTTTTGCATACTTTAAACTTTTAATAAGTTTGTAAAACTCGCCGAAATCATTTTTTTTTTCATTGAAATAACATTTTTTTGCAGGTTCTTGTTCAAACAATATTTTCTTAACAAGAGTGGCTTTTTTCAAATATTGAAAGAAAATACTTCTCAAAGCTGCGGAGAAAAATTAAAGGTTATAAAAGAACGTAATAAACAGCACAAGGTGCTCTAAAGGTAAAGAAAAAAAATCTGATAAAAACGATAAGACAATTTATACCGCAATTCAAAAAGAAGTAGAAAGCAAGTAATAGATTTGAAGAGAGATTCATAAACAATAATAAATACTGGCTTCACGTCTCCATGGTTTTGAAAACTTTAACGCTTAGGGAAAAAGCAAGGGTCGTCCAAAAAAAATATTAATAATAATAATACTAATAATAATAATAATAATAATAATAATAATAATAATAATAATAATAATAAAAATAATAATAATAATAATAATAATAATAATAATAATAATAATAATAATAATTATAATAATCATAATAATAATAATAATAATAATAATAATAATAATAATAATAATAATAATAATAATAATAATAATAATAATAATCATAATAATAATAATAATAATAATAATAATAATAATTATAATAATAATAATAAAAATAATAATAATAATGATAATAATAATAATAATAATAATAATAATAATAATGATAATAATAATAATAATAATAATAATAATAATAATAATAATAATAATAATAATAATAATAATGATGGTAATAATAATAATAATTGTCGGATCAGATCGTCTATATTAAAATCTGATTAGTATGTCATTAATCATGTTTAAATCTAGTTACTAACGAATAATGTTAAATTAAAAAAGAAACAACACTAATATGAAATTGTATAACAGTTAAGAACTCGCTCATTTTTTAACTCATTTCTCTATACTTTACTTTTCATCACTCACTTATCAAAGAGTATACATTTTGTCAAACCAGTTTATTAGACATTTTCAAATAAACCACACACAAAATATTTTCTCGTCGTTCTTACTTACTTTTTTAACTCATTAAACAATAATAATAATGATAATAATTATAATAATAAAAAATATATAATAAATATTTATTAACATCCCATATTTTCTTAATAAAAGCTAAACTAAAATTACATACCTTCACATTTTGATTTTGAATTTACTTTAGTTTTATTAAATATTCGGTCAAAGTCAATACAAAGCTTAAAAGCAACTATGGTCGTTAAAGGGTTAATTTTTAAAATCAAAAATAAATCATGATTCTATAATGCTATCCTCAATAAATCAAGCTTGTATATACACAATAAAAAGGCTTAAACACTAAATTAATAATACCATTGCAATATGTTATATTTTGGAAAATACGCACCGCCGCATTGGGTCCGCCATTTTGAATTTTATACTTTTTTTTAAATTTTAAATAAGCTGCCTCACAAGTTCCTCCGTACCAAATTTGGCTTAAATCCAATGAAGGGTTTATTTAATAGCAGTTTTTTGCGATTTGGACTCACTGTGCGCTGGGGAGATCTACAAAAAAACCGTAGAAAACTCTTTAATTTTCGAACAAAAATTTTTTAAATATTCTTCAAATGTTAAAAACCTACAGAAATAATTTTTACTACAAAAATTCATGAAAAAAGGTATTTTTTAGAAAACAAACAAACTTTACCCTCCTATTTTTATTTAATAGCTAAATTCGAAAATAATGCAGTGTTACATATATTTTTATAAATAACCCAAAACAATCTAAAATGAAACTATTTGACGTCGGATTTTTTTTTACATTGGATTTTTTTACGTACATTTTTATTAGGTTTTTTTTTTTGTCAAAAATCGATTAAAACAATAAAAAAATCATTTGAAATTCTAATTCAGGTTGATGTTTGTGTTCAGAAAACTTTATAAAAATGTTTGAGAAATATTTTTTTTTAAAAAATTTTAACTATACTCTGCCCGTTTCATTACGAATTCCAAAAAAATCTCTAAAAGTCAACTTTGAAAGACGGTCAGCCGTTAAGGCATTAAAAAAAAAAAAAATATTATTATCATCTTCAATTCATGAAGTCCAGATCTAAAGTTTTGTTTTCTTGATTCAAGCATAAGTTATTTAATTTTTTTTCTCTCAGTGTATAACAAGTTTATGCAGCACAAGTAGTTAGCGCTATTTTTTCCTTTTGTATTTTTTTTTCTAGCTTCTTTTTTACTGTTCTCTCCCTACACTCTACTCTATACAAATCAGCAGATTTAAGCTGTAAAGCTTTCCCATCCCTTTTTGATTCTAACCTCATTCCATGGTTCACCTATTTTTTTTTGCAAAATTTTCCATATTATTTGTCAAAAAATAGTTTTTGCAAAAATGTTGTTCTTTAGCTATTTGTAAGTTTTATTATTTATTTTTTCAAGTTTTAGTTTTCACAAAAAAAAAAAAAACATGACCATACAATGTCATTTTTCAAAAGTAGTCACCTTTGTACTTCATGCTATGCTTTGTGCTATCCTTTATATGTTGTTATTGGACATTGGAGTTAAAAAGGCTTTTGTGCAGTTTTGTTATTGTTGTTATTGGTTAGATGGAATTTATTTAGCAGTGAGTGAGCTGTTGGAACCATGTGTCCCATGCATGCTTTGGTTATTCGTTGTTGGGTCAGTTCAGACGGTCGTTAAATACTAAAGTTCCGTGTGTGGATACTTTTGTAATGAGGCATGCAAAGAATATCCTTTTTGAATAAACAGTAGTTGAGGCTAGTTTCGGTTTTTTTGTTTTTGTCACAGGTATTCAATATCAAAGGTAAATTTTGAAGCTATTTATTATATATGTGTGTGAAACTTAAAACTATTTGTGAAACATAGAGAATGGGAGAACTGGTTTTTTTTTTTTATAAGGAAGTTAGCAGCAAGTTATATGATTTGTATATGTATAAATTTCTTGTTTGAAATGATTTGGGTAGAAAAATCATTGCCATCTAAATTTAATAATAATACAAAATACTAATAATAATAAATATTCAATTAATATTTATAAATAATGCTTTTTAAAGATTAAAAACCTTTATCAAATTAAGGCACTTTAGATTCTAAAGTTTAGAATACTTTTTACGTAAATAAATCCACACATGACGCTTAAAAAGCAAAGTTTATTAAAAAAGTGCCTTCACGAATCGCGCGCTAAATTTTTGCACACATCTTAATAAAGATTTTAAAATTTCTGGCAAATTTTTTTCGCCAAGCATTACAAAACAAGGACACTGTAAGCTATCGTTATTAGATGTTGCTGCATATTGCAACAACTGGGTTGATAACGTTGTTGCACTAATTGTGCAAACAAAGAATGCACTTGCAACGGTGGCTACAACAACAATCATAAAAAGTTCCAACAAGGACTTGCTGCGACATGTGCATGCATAATATTTATGCCATTCACAGTGCAGCCAAAAAAATTATTGCAATTGCACTTTTGTTTGCACCACAGCTACAGCAACATCAGCAACAACAACAAACAGTACTTTGTTGTCATGCACAAATGTTGCATTTATTTAGGTGAGTTGTTGGCAACGTGCAACAAAGCACGATTAAGCAATTAAAGCTTAACAAATTGAGCTGCTCAAAGCTATGCTGGAAATTAATTTTTGTTTTATGTTTTTTTTTTTAATTAATACGATATTTTATTTTTTTGAGTATGATTAGCTTTTGAATGGCCGAATTATTTATGAACTTAATATATATTTTATGCCATCACATATTATATTAAGTCTCATATTTCGCACGCACACGCTCACATGCAACAACTCTAATTAGCTGTCAGAATATCCTTGCAACTTTGCAAAATAAATCTAAACACTTCAACAGACAATTCTTGCCAATGTGTTGTTATTATATTTTTGTATTATTATTTTATTTTTTTTTGTGTTTTGTTCCACAACAAAACAAAATCAACATTCATTCAATCAACAATCATTCATGTTGTTTTGTACACAATACAATAAAATACGATACATTAAAATAACATAAGCAACAACAATAGCAGAAATTATTAAAAAAAAAAAACAACAATAAGTTTAGCACTAAAAGGATATCGCGTGCCAAAATCAAAAGCAAACAAAAGAATGACTTGCAGAGAGGCGCTGCGCTGCAAGGCTTTTTATTTATCCTAATATCAGTCAGGCTGGCAGTCGTTGGCTGTCGTCGTTGTTTTTTTTTCTAATGTTTGACTTAGTTTTGCAAATATTAGTTTCATATGTCAGAGAAATGTCTGTCTATTATATATCCACAGGGTGGTTCACATAAGTAACAAAGCTAATTAAAATAATAATTTTATCATTAAAGTCTTGATGTTGAGAGAATTTTAATGTTATGGAATCATCAAACGTGAAAAAAATTTACCAGTTAGAGAAGTTACTAATGCAAAAATATCAATTGAATTAAAATATTGCATATTTATTGCTTTATTAAGTATTTTGTCAAAATGATCAAATTTAAAAATTGCAATAAAATATTTGAAGCCATAGCTTTTAATCGAAGAAAAAACTGTGAATTTGTCAACACTAAGTCTAAAAAACGGGATTTCAAATTTTATTCTTCGGATTGAATTGAAAATAAGAAGAGTCTTTATTTAAAATTTTTAATAATTGGCTCGAAAAACCGCTCAAAAATATTTGTTTGTCCTAAGTAAATGAAACTTACCCAAAAGAACTTGATAAGGGCTATAAAGCTTGTTTCGACCAAATCAAGGTGTAAATTAAGTTTCATAAGGGGGGGGGTGGGGTGGACTTAACATTCGCGGCAGAGATAACAGACCTTTTTTTGAAAAATTCATAACTCAGTCAAAAACAAACATTTTTCCAAAATTTTTTTTTATTATTGTAGAGAATTGAACTCATTACAAGAAAAAAAATTCAAAAAATATATTTTTCGCTCCAAAATGGTTTTATAGAGCTCCAAACTGGCGGCAGAGAAAAAAACGGGACCTCGTGGTTGCAGCTCTGGGAGTCGCAAAAATTGTCCAATTGGGAAAAAACTGACTTTTTTAAATCTTAACAAAATTGGTAATCGTATGTCACGAGCTTTTTTTAATATTTTTTTTCACTTTTTGGTGATGTTCCAAATTTGAAACTGTGTTTTTCGAAAAAAATATTGAATTAAATTCATTAAAAATCGAAAAAAAATTAAAAAGAAGCTCATGTCATACGAAAGCGAATCAAGTTTAAAAAAATACAAAAAAGTTCAAAGTTTGTGAACAAAGAAAAATGCAAGGAAAAATAAAAATGCGCTCTCACTAATCCGGCTGTAACTTTTGAGCTCGTAAAAATTTTTCCATGAAATTTTTTTCTTAGAATCTTAAGAATATTTACTAAAATACAAAAATTATAAAAAAAAACGGCCAATGTCATGTCCCTTTTCTCTTTCATTTCAAATTTTCTCTTTCATCAAACTAGACACCTATCAGGGAAAATGAAATCTGGGGGAGGGGGGTGGTTTCGGGCAGCATTTTTTTTCGGTTTTTGCTTTTTGACATTTTTCTTCATTAGCTTATACCAAAAATGTTACCCAATAACACCAAATAACATAACAAAAGGAACATACTAAAAAAAAAATATTAAAAAGATTTCCCATTTTCATACATTCATATAGCCCGTTTCAAAAGAGAAGAACATTTTTTAGTTTCATTTTTCGATGCGCAGTGAGAAATTTTTTTTAAAGCTAGAACATTTTTTAGAGCGTAATTTCTTGCTCTTTTTGTACTGTTCGCTGAACTTTATGTTTTTTTGAGTGTTTTTTTAATATTTTTCTATATATTTAAATGCGTAAACATTCAGAACAAATGATCGCACAAGTACGGTGTTGCACCGACGCCCTGCAGCAACCTGCATCAAGATGAGAGAAATCAAATACAAATTACATAAAAAATAAATTATTTTCTCAAGAAAAAATTGTGAAGTGAAATTTCGGCTAACAAATTATTTTTTGACGCCCCCTTTTTTTTCAATTTTGATTGGTTGATTTCGAAAAGTAAAATTCAGTACTTCCGCAGCGCAGTTGCGATGAACAAGAAAATTCAGGAATATACATTAATTTTTTTTTCATTTATTTTTCTGCTCAGAGAATATTAAATTTTTTTTTAATGTCGACCAATCAGAATGAAGAACGCTCTCAAAATTATTTTCTTATTCTCAAACATGCGCGAAAATTTTCTTCTCTTTTGAAACGGGCTATAACAAATTCTGAAGCTTCAATATCCATAAAAAAAATTTTATTTTAAAGTACATACCTGCAGCAAAATCTTCCATAGCAACAAACTTTTTTCACAATATTAAAAACAAAAAAAAAAATATTTATTTAGATGTGATCTTTTTCACTCAAATTAACTCAATCACAATGCAAGCTTACGATCGATGACTTTCAACTGATGCTGCGACGAAGTGTGTGCATTAAAATTAAAAAACAAACGGTACCTTATTTAATGAGTATTTACAAAAGCTAGAAAAGAATTTCACTTCTCAACTTTACATTTTGAGAAATTGATTAATGAGCGGTTTTTCGAGCCAAATACCCCTATGTGCAACGCAAGAGCATAAGAAAGAATTCTATTGCAATTATTTCATACAAATTTTGGTTTCAATTAAACAAACACTTTTGTGAGTCGTTTTTCAATAAACATACTTAATCTTGAGATCATAATAACTTGATATAATTGAAAAGTTACTTAATAAGTTAAGGGCCGTTTTATTCACTTTTTCTAACTTGAGCTAACTTGGGAAGTTTCAATAACTTTTATCAACTTGACTTTTTGTATAACTTGCGAATTTTTGAATTTTAATTTCTCAAGTTAAAATTTGATTTTATTCAGTTTTGTAAATATCAAGCTGACGCTTTCTGAGTAGAAGTTTAGTCAAGTTATAAATATTCAAGTTATGAAAAAATCCCAGGGAAATTAATAATATTTGACAGTCATAACTTGAGAAATTAATTTAAAATATTCTAGTTTCAAATTGAATACAAGGAGCGCAAAAATCCGCAAGTTCAAGAAATTTAACAAAAAAATAGCAATATATGGAACACAGAGCAGTAATAACTTACACAAGGTCAATTTGGTTATATTGTTAACATAAAGAAATTGATGTTTCTTCACAAATCGATTGGTGGATTTCTTCGTTGGAATTACTTCAAGCAGCTTTATCATCAACTTGTCGTGGTTAAAAAGTAACTTAACAGAATTTTGGTTCTGCCGATGGATAAGAACCCAACGTGTCCAAAGTGGAATAGTTTTGTTGGAATAAGTTACTTGTTCATGCAAAAAGAGAAAGTGTTGCATTACACTATTTTTCAAGGGAACTGCAATGTAATGTCAGTTAATTTGTGATGTTATACTTGAATATATCATCTAATTGCTTAAAGCATCAACTACTGGTTGTTATTTTTCAATGTTTTGAAATGATATCAAATCGTGTATGTTCGGGTAAGCATACACTATGGGGATATTTACAACTCGTAAGCATGGTTTTTAAATGTTGATCCACTGTGAATATTATTGTCGGTTAACTTTGTTAACACTGCATTTATTAAAGCACTGTATATGATATATAATTCCTCAATATATTGTTTCTTATTAAATTCGGTTTTTATGGATTTCTTCCAATGCATTTGTTGGAGAGCCGGTTTTTGGTCGGTATTCGGTCTTCTGGAACTTCTTTTATTTTTAAAGATTTTTAATCTAACAAATTTTGAATTTATTAACTAAATTTTAGAACAAATTACATGTGAACTACTTCTTTAAACTGCATTTGTAGTTTTTAACAACGTTGCGATGCGTTTTTAATGTGAATTTGTAGAAGGTCAACTTTAAAATATACTAAAAAGTTATGTACATAAAGACAAATATCAATAGAAGACATGCAGTTTCACGAAGCAATCGAAGCGAAGATTCTTTCTCCTTTTTCTGAAGAAAGAATCAAATGCCGAACCATCTACAACATCTTGGCAACGTATGCTTTCAGAAAAATTAGTGGATGACGAGTTATATTTCACATTAGATGGTAATAAGTGGCAAGGACGGTACTTTTCTTCCTCTCTTTTTGCCGCAAAAGTGCTTCTAAATTGCCGTAAGATCACACGCATTGGTGACATTTTTTTTCTGCATTAACTATAAGTTAATAAGTTTCATTAAAAATAAAATTTACCAAGTTTTATACTAGTTTTTTGTGAATACAAATTTTAATTTTGTGCAAATTTTATTCCGCATACGTTATAATGCAATTATGATGAACGTGATATTAGCATTTTTCATTCATTCGTCAATTTATTGCATTGTTTTAATCTAAATTTTGTCTGCATATTTAAGCATATTTAGCATGCTTTTGTAAATATTCGGCATAGTTCTTGCGTGCAGCTTTGCATAAAAATTCGCTCTCAGGTCATAAGAGCTACGATTTCTTAACTCGTACATTCATACATTCGAATTTTTTTGTGATTGAAACAAAAAACACAAGTTATACCAAATATCCCAAGTTAGAACTCATAACTGCTCATATTTTTGGAAGTTAAAAAATCACAAGTTGACTCCAGTTATCGAACAAAAGTTATTTATAAACTTGAATTTCTAAAGTTATGTTTGACAACTTGAAGTGAATAAAATGAATAAAGTTGGAAAAGTCGAAAAATCCCAAAGTTATTCTTAAATCTTAAGTTATAAAAGTGAATAAAACGGCCCTAAGTTAGTTAAAAGTCCAACAAACATTTTTCAATATCAACAGGATATTTTTGATAGCGAATTTTGTGAAGATCATATTTGTTGAACAAAGCTACAGTCCTGTATCTAGCTTTGACATTGTGTTCATAAAACCAGGGTAAATTCACAACAAAATTATCCCTTCTAATAATTTCTTCTAGGCAATGAGATGAAAAAGAGTTCAGCTAGAATTATGAAATCGATCGGTAATGTTTTTTTTTTAAGAAATTTGAGGTAAGAATGTGTTCAAACCTTTAAGTAATTTAAATTATATAAAGTTACTTAAGCTATATTTTTAGAACTAATTGAAGGGCTTATTGCAGAAACATGATATGCCACACTGCTTCAAAAGTTCATATTTTATGTTCATTACGTTCCTTGATGCATTATCAATATCCACTGAAAATATTGGGACCATTACCCGATCAATTTTGGCCGTATACGTAATAGTTCTGGTAAGAATTTCAATGATTTCATACAAAAATACATTTTTTAAAAACTTTAAGGTCGATTATTTCGAAATATTTTTTGTGTGGCATATCATGTTTTTACAATAAGCCCTTCAATTCTAATTCTTCAATTTTGGAACCTTCAAGTTGGTTTGCAGGTTTGAAATCAATCACATTATTTGACAAGGAAGATTTTGTAGATGAAGTGAATGATAATATCCGAGGAAAAACCATATTTTGATGCCCCAACTGTTGTATTTTTCAATTGTATATTTAGCGATTTGTATATACAACTCAGAGAACAACTTGAGTGCATTCAAATGGTATTTTGAATGTGTCGTCAAAATACGAGCTACGAATATGAGCCTGAACAGAATCAAAAGTCGTTGCGACCAACGATATCGCAAAGCGAAACAATACATGAAAATATATGAACACGTCCAAAATCAAATCGCAGGTCGTTGGTCGCAACGATAAATCGCTGACTTATGGCGTTTTCGTTTCTCCCAAAAAATGTTGCCTTGTCGCGGTGCAAAATGTTTTCAATGTTGCCCGCAACCCTGTAAAAGTGCATGTTTTTCCTACTCAGGAAATGTCTACACATAATAAACGAATCTAACTATCCTTGTCTAACGCACGCATTTCATAATATTGCTGTTTTAAGAACAGCTGATATGCAGGGCAACGTTCTCCCCTGAGAAAGCTTCGCAGGGCAAAAAATGCGCCTTTTTTGCCCTGTGTGAGTGCGACATGTTAAGAAACGAACACAAAATTTACTCACCCATTTGCACTTATTTTAGAATCGAACACGAAAAAAGGCAAGGGCAGTGAAAAGGCAACATTTTTTGGTAGAAACGAAAACGTCATTAGAATCTATTCTATTTTTGCTTTTGCGACCGACGATTTTTTCTCTGAGAGCCATTAGTGCTGCCATATTTTTGCTTATAATTGGGTACGTTCAAAGCCATTTTCTTAGTTGTTATTATGAACTGACATTTGTTGTTTGCTTGTGTTGTATTTACACTAACACTTTTTTGCTTTTGTTGTATTTACAAACTGTAAACCACAACTAATTGCTAACGAAAATCAAAAAAATTGCAGTCGCTTCATTCTGGACGCATTCGCTGCGTTCGACGACAAGAGAAGATCGTTGGTCGCAACGACTTTTGATTCTGTTCAGGCTCTCAAGTACGTTTATAATAAAAAGTACGTAAGTACCACAGACATTTTTAGTACATTTTCATACATTTGGTCTTCGTCATATCAACTTTTTTTCTTAAGGTTTCAGTGCCTTTTTTGTAAATTTTTACAACCATATTTATTACAGTGATGATATTTGATAATTTTAGAGGGGAGTTTTCTTACTCTTCTGAAAGTACTTTTTCGGACGTGAGAGTACCTTTTGTTAATCTATATATAAATAGGCGTTAAGAACAAATTTCTCTCGTGTTTCTCAACCGATATTGATAATTGTTTTTTAAATGAATCTGAGTGCGGAGAAGAAGTGCACCAAATATTTTGTATCTATAATTATTAAAAGGCAAACAAAAAATTGGTCCAATTTCGACCCCAAGCGATACTAGATTATTAAATAAGCTTTTGTTTTGTTGCTGTGGCATTAGGGGTGGGACAGTAATACTTGGAGTTCTTTAGTAACGTGATTTTGATACCCAGAAACCTTAAATTTTTTTGAGGTTCGACAAAAAATTAGTTTTGAAAAAAACAAACCAGTGGTGGCGTGGGTTTAAGTTGTGCCGTATTGGTGTTAAAGGTTGGTGGGAAGTGGACAAATTAGCCGAAAACCTTCATAACTACCCAAGTGTTGTCCTGAGAGGGGTGAAATGTTCGACCGAGAAATTTTTTTCTCCGAAATTTACCAGGAACAAACCTGCCCCAATCTCCTTGTTTTTTTCTTTCCAACATTTTATCGCAACATATCTACCCTTTATTTCCAACCTTTAAAGGGGCACCTATACATGCTTTTTTAAAAAAACTTTTTTTCTAAAATTGGCTTCCATCGCTCCCAGGGTGCATTCCAATAGGCTGAAATGAGAGACCGACCCAAATTAACTTTTCTTCTCCAAATTTGTATCGAGCAAATCAAAAATTTTTTTAATTATAATTGTAAGACAATTTGAATCAAATAAATTTCTTTTTTTCATGGGATATATCTGAATATGTATGTATATTAGAGTGGGTCGAAAAAAAAAGTTTGAAAAAACCACCCCCTATTTTAAAGTTGACCTCGAAAGTTTTGGACCACCGGAAAAACAGCCAAAATTGTCTTTTTTTGCATAGCTTAAGCATTACATGTCAAATCTTAAAAAATTTTATGTCGTTGAAAAGGGCTTTACGAGCACTACAATCTCTTCTTAGAACATCAAAATGTATATGTCTGAAAATCCATCTGAAAATTTTTGATCGGAAAACCCAAATAAATACTGTTAAACTTCTCTATAATCTTATATTACACCGAACAATTTTTCTGTTTCAATATTGAGAACAAAATCTTAATCATGCGTGACATTTACTTTTTTGATGCACTAATATCCGAAAGTACTTTTTTGGGCTAAAAGGAGTTGGGGACTTTCGAAAATCGAAAGGTGGTAAAAAAGTAGATATCCACTACAAATATCATCCCTGATTTACAACACATTTAAACGAACTGCCACCCTAACCAGCTATACTATTTTATTTTTCTATTACATGATCGTCTCTTTCTAGCACGAAGGCATTAATGTCAAATAAATTGAATTGCTTGAAAACTTAATTTTTGGGCCGGCTCGGGTAACCGCATTTTGATTAAAATTAAAAAACTGAATGTAGAGTATTATATTTATTTAACTATGTATGTATATTGAACTGTTTGTCCATTTCTATTAATTTGATTTTACTTTAAATAATATATTAAATCCATCAAGAAAGTTTATTATTCATTTGATTATTCAATTTGATGTCAAAAAGTACAATTTTTATTTCGATTTGGTACAATTTCGGAAAAGTCATTTCCCATCCCTGGCTTCACTCTTATTTCTTATTGTTTTATTGTTGTAATTGGGCACTGTTGATATATGCTTGTTGTTTTTTTGTGTGTGTTCAATAATTTAAACTTGTCGTGCCAACATGCGTGTTGTTGTTTCTGTCCTTTTTATTGTTAGAATACAAACACATGATTTTAGCTTTTGCACAGTCGCTGGCATTGTGTTGTTTGTGTATTTTTTTGTTGTTGGTACTTGTTTACTGTGCCACGTATCCAACGATTTGTTGTTGATGTAGGCTTTTTGTTGTAATTGTTGTTGAAAGCATAAAAAACACTGCGCACAACAAAATGCCAGGAAAAAAACAAAGAAAACAAAAATAAAATTCCACTCTAGCTCGAGTCCAGCAACAAACACTCGAGCTTCCAGCGAATCATTCGAATGTCAGCATTGTCTGGATGCTGCCTTTGTATCGATTCGCAGTCGTCACACACTTTGCTAAGCAGCAATCGTTGTTTACGAACTCGAGTGGTATGCATGCATGTTTTTTTTGTGCGATTGTGGCTGACGACGATTGTTATTCGAGTGGCAAAAAATTACGAATGGTCTCATGTAGTTCTCTGATACAACTCCAATTGAGATAAATATGCAAAAAAATTGTATTCTCCCTATAATGGGCTTTCTGGGCATATCTTAACTGCTTCAACACAGTTTTTACTTTGCAGTGTATCATCATTTCATCAGAGCAACAGATGAGAGCACCTTTTGGAATATTATAAGATCTTTTTAATAAAATTTTTATAGGTGGACGAACTTTACAAACTTTGTCATACGAATTCGCCTCTACACTGAACTTTAGATTAGTACGTATTTAATTAGTGCTTACGAGTGCTTACAAGAGGTTGGTATTTCAGTGGGGTACTACTCCAGTACATAGCGAATCGGGAATATTCGATTACTTCAATAATAATTTCTAAGCCCATTAATTGAAGAGCCTCTTCTCTTTCATAAGTTTTCATAAGTGAGGCTTGATGTGATGCTTGAAAAATCGTGTCAACAAAATCATATGAAAAATACTGAAAAAAAAATATAAAATAGGAATTTTTACATCTTGTTTAGTATAGCTTTCAGAAATTCATGGCCTAGTGTACTCTACACTTTTATTGCCCATCCAAATTTAAGGTTTTTTTGAGATGATAAGTCCGTAATTTTTCATAAATAATCGTTATCGCCAATACGTTCGTTATTATTACTCGTATCATTCATAAAAATGAACTAAAATTTGCACTGACATATAAGAAAAATCTTGTTCTATTCCACTTCATTGTATTAATGTGGGTGTTTTAATTAATCATAATGTTCTTTTATGGGACTTGTTATGTACCTCCGAACCGTCGCACAATGCATCGAAATGGTACGAAAATAGGAAAACAAAAATTTTGTTGTTTTGTTTTTTTTTTTAAAAAGTATGCAACAATATGCAACCATATTATAACGTCATATAAAACTTAAAAGATTTTTTAAAATATATTTATTATTAAACAAATGCTATTCATTTAAACAACACATTTTTATTTGAAGAAAATGATATAATTTAAAATTGAGTTAATATTTTCAAAAATTAAGCTTGTTTTTTCTAAAAACTCAGTGAAGATGATTTTTTAAAATGTATTTTGATACTGAAAGAAATTTTTTTTGAGCATGTATTATTTGTAAAAAAAAATTTAAGTGCTTAAAAATTTGCGAGTTTTGATACACTTTAACAAAAAAAAAAAGGATTCTTGGATTTTAGCGAAACTTTTTTGTAATTGTATTTGAAGTATTAACCTTTGAATCCCAAAATATTATCTGCCCCTTTTCATAAATAAGAAAGTTATAGAAAGTTAAAGTTATAGAAGTGTAAAAAAGTGGCTTTTTGCGAAAAATAGTCACTTCTAGGATAGTTACAAAAGTCTCTAATAGGAATTGCGAAAAAAAGGATACTTTGATGAGATCTTTTGACTTCCAAAATATTATTTGCCCCTTTTCATTTACTAGAAATAAATTAAAAATAAAGATAAAGAAAAAAAAAAAAATAAAGAAAAATAAATCATTTACTAGAATAGAAATAAAGAAACATTGTCTGAAGAGGCATTGGAAACAAGGCAAAAGGAGTTTAGAAAAAATCGACTTCACCATACCCGTAAATGCTCGAGGGAGGATTAAGTCTAACGCGGATTTAATGAAAATATTTTTGCTGACATCAGATCTTATCTTAGCATCAAAAAGAACGATCAAATTGAAATCAAATGTAATTTTTGATGAAAAAATTGTGCAGTTTATTATATAAGTTGATGATTCTTATATTGTTTGTAGTTGTTCTGATGAAGAAATCAGTGGCGATATGAGTTTTTCTTTCTTGTACACATGCACACGTTAATTTTTACATTTTTATTTCACATACAAAATCGTTACCAATTTTATTTTTCTATTGTTAATAAAATGAAATGTGCCTAAAATAGGATTTTTTGAATTAACACAATTGAGGATATTTATGAGAAAAAGATGTACCTCCCATACAAAATTATTATAGGTCCAATGGTGGTACCCCTAAGGTCATAGCAATTTCAACCATTTTCAGTGTACTTTTATGTCTGTAATTGCCTAGCCTTTTGACCAAATTTTTTAAGGTCGGCCAAATTTTATAAGTTCTTCCCACAAAATGATGTTAAAATTTAACATAGGTACAAGGCAGGTACCCCTTAAATCGTATTAATTTCTGCCATTTGCAGCGCATATCTATTTCTCTAACTGTCTAGCCTTCTGACCAAATTTTATTAAGATCGGCCAACTTTTGTATGTACCTCCCATACAAAATGATGTAAAAAATTAAAATAGGTACAAGGGAGGTACCCCTACGAACTGACCGATTTCAAACATTTTTACAAGTTTTCTTTATAAGCTTTAACTAACTAAGTACTCAAAATTTCATTATCATATATAATGAATGATAATTTCATATCATGTCGGAATGTTTGCACGATGCCATAATTCTTAAAGATTTTTTTCAAACTCTTGGTATATAATTAAATTAATTATTTACGAGTTTACGAGTTTTCTTGGAAACTTGTATATATTGTGACGTTTCTTGTTCAATTTTGTTTAATTTATGTAATTGTTCGTTGAATAAAATAAAAGTTAATTTTATATAAAAAAAATTATTACATAAAATATTTGAACTATTATAATTTCTTTGTTTTTAAACTTTATAAATAAGTTTTTGAACACAAATTAAACAAATTTGAAGGAGTATAATCTTATGTGAAAAAAAAAGAAATTTAAGGCGGTAAATTGGGCTAACGGGGCTTACTAGTTGAATATGACCTCAAAAGTCAAAATTTTCTAAAAAGACAATGTATTGCTCGTTAAGCGCTTTTCAACGACACATATTTTTTTAAGATCTGACATGTAATGCTAAAGTTATGCATAAAAGACCATTTTGGCTGATTTTCCGGTGGTCCAAAAAAAATTTTTTTTTTATTTTCGGAATACTCTAGAGGTCATCTTTAAAATAGGGGGTGATTTTTTGAAACTTCTTTTTTGTATGGAAAAGCATAAGTCGGTCATGCTCTGCACCAAATTTCACTCAAATTGTTCATTCTTGCTATTATTGTACTTTTATTATATGAAAAAATTGTCAGTGTAAAAGTATGTAGTATGTAAAAGTATACTTATTTAATTTGAATACGACATATCGTATGACGGGCTTCTATACTAGGTATTTATATAAAGTCATATTTTATTGTTGAATACAAACTCGATGGCACGCTCACTATCTGAATTTTGACAATTTACTGGGTGCACAAATCAAAAACTTTTGTACCTTTATTAGTACAAAAAATTAAAAAAAAAAATAAAAAAATAGTACCCATAATTTTTCTGAATAAAACAGATACTGAAAAGCGATATGGTATAGAATAATAACCAAAAGTGATAACTAATATCTATGGCTTTTCTTTGAAAAGCTACGTCTGTTTCAAGATGATATTATAAAGCCGAACACAGGAAGATTAAAAGCACCTCTGAAGTATCTTAGAATATACTTTTTTATTCAAAAATAGCAGAAAATAATTAAAAAAACTGATGTGATGATAAAAATTGAGTTCAGATGCATAAATAGCAGTTTGTAGTGGCTGGTACCAACGAATCTGAAGTCATCGTTAAAAAAATACAAGGTTTTTGGTCTAATATTAAAAGTAAAAAAATCATTTAAAATAACAAAAAGAACCATTAGGCTTCTTTCAAAATCGCATAAATTTTGAGAAAAAATCTTTTTAATAGTTTTAGTGCCATACTGATGTTTGTCTATATAACTTACTTGGACTGATCATGAATTTATGAAATCGAATTTTTTCGAATTTTCTTTTGAAGAAGTCTATTAAAAACTTTAAGATGGTTTTCTGAATCCTTTATTTTACTAAAATAATTATTATTATGTTGAAATCAACCAACAAAAACTATCAAAAATACAGTTTTAAGAGAAGATCAGATGCACAGTTCCTTAAACATTATTCTAATTATTAAAATTAAATTTTGTTCTCAATCACCGAATGTGAAGAATCAACAGATTTCTTGGAATTGCCAGCTCTTTTTGAGCCATTCATGACTCTTGACCTTGTCCAACCTGGGCAAGTTTGCTTTGGGAATTATGTAGATAATGAGAATGAAAAAAAATTCTGATATCAATTTGGTATCACTGTAATATTGTGATACTGAGATATTTATGGTGGTGTTTATGGTGATATTTATTAAGCAGTCAAATGAAACAGACCTCAATCTTGTCTATAAAAGTCCAAGCGGAGATTAATATAGATATGCACTGAGAAAAAAACATACTTTAAAATTAAACAAAAACTATTTAAATAGAAATTTAACGCCTTTGCGTTGCTACAAAATAATATTTATAACAAGTGTGTTTAATTTTCACCCACCTTTAAACTTCTTTCTTTTTTTATTTTTCTCTTATTATTTTTTTGAAAAAACAAACAAAAATTTGAATTCAATGACAATTTTTGAATTTTTTGAATTGGTTTGACAAATATCGAACATATTGATGGTTAAGCTCACTAAAGTGCTAAGTGAGCTTTTGACAAAAATAGGTTTACTGCATTTTCCAAATCATCGGTCAATTCATCAATTTCTTGAAAATGCATAACCAATGGATGCTGCTCAGTATACAGTTGAAATAAGTGTTTTGTACTGAAATGTATTGAAATTTAAAAATAAAATCGATGTTTCTGAACATTTAAAATTTTTCACTTATCACTTTTGTTCGCTTAACCATCGATATGATAAAATAAAAACTAATTAATTAAATATTAAAATATTTCAAATGCAAACTGGTGCTAAAACTAGGAGAAGTTAAAAAAATGGCATCGAAAAAAATATGCTTTAAAATAGGTGTTTTGAATTTTAAAATTTTGGTTTTAAATTTGGTTTTCATAGCAAAAACATTGTTGTAAAAACAAAAACTTTTATTTTGAATTTAACTTTAACAACAGCTCTGTTTATTTTTAATGAATTTGTTCCAAGCTCTATTTCATAAACAAATTCCTTAGATATGAACACACTTTCATTTAATTTTAACACATTTTTTCCTCAGTGTACTATAAAGAAATTGATAAAAATTATGAAAAATGTTTATAAATGAAGTTTAATATTTTATATTAATATTTCATTTAAATTTTATGTAGAAAATGGGGATTGATTTCAAAAAAATATTTATATTAATAAATATTCAGGATCACTAGGGAAAATTTGTCAACGTTTTGCTTCCAGGCTCTATTTTTTTTTTCAATTCTGCAAAATTTTTTCGCAAATTTTTCAATGTTTTTCTATATTAAACTAACTTAAGTTTTTATATTAAAACTGATATTGTGTGGTTTACTGATAGTAAATTTTTCTCTCACAACTTATAAGCCCGGTAGATAAAAATATTGGTACAATTCAGAGAAAATTCTTCAAGTTTCTGAAAATTTTAGATTCTTACTTCTTTTATCAAATATTCATGGATAGCATAGTTTTGTTTATTTTTTGAATCTTTTCTAAAATATGTCATTTTTGTACGGGTTGATTCGAAAATATGTAGTAAGATTCATCGACTTATTTTATAAAAAAATCTTCTAAAGAGGTGCACAATTTAGTTTCCGCCCCGGGTGCGACCAACCCTAGCTACGCCACTGCATGTTGGAAAATAGCATTATCACTAGGGTTCCCAGCTGTCCCGGATTTCGCGGGATGTCCCGCATTTCAGCTAATTTTTTAGCGTCCCGCGACGACCCCTTGCGGGACACCTTTTGTCCCGCATTTGAGAACTTAAGATTGTTTGTATCTAAATTTCCAATTCGACATGAAACACAGTTTCCTAAACCGTTCAATTTTATTATCAAAATAAATTTATAGCTCGTTTCAAGAGAGGAGAACATTTTTTAGTTTCATTTTTCGATGCGCAGTGAGAAATTATTTCTAAAGCTAGAAAATTTTTTAGATCGTAGTTTCTTGCTCTTTTTGTTCTGTTCGCTGAACTTTATGCTGTTTTTGAATGTTTTTTACTGTTTTTCTTAATATTTAAATGCGCAAACACTTAGAACAAATGATCGCACAAGTACGGTGTTGCACCGACGGCTAGTGATGGCAACGATTAATCATTTGATTGCATAAATCGATTATTTAACTTAAAAATAATCGAATCAAACGATTATTTTTTTGTTTCGATTAATCGACCATAATCGATTTTTTTAAATAATCGTAAACAGGGTGAATTTTTGCAAAACTGCTTTAGTTGGTATCGTCCTATTGTGGTATCCTATTGGTATCCTATTGTGTTCAGAGCTTTTCCACTACTATTTGCTATACCATTTTAAATGCAACACTGAAAAATCTCATCCCTAGTACAAATTCGCGCTAATTTTCTGATTGGAATAAGTAAAAACTATAAGTTAAAATATATTGCTTGTTTTATTATGGCACCACCAAAAAGCACTGCCTGGAAGCACTTTATCAGGCAAGGAAAAGGCTTGGCCAAGTGCAAGTATTGCAAAAAAATAATAAATACATGCAACAACACAACAAATCTAATGCAGCACTTGAAATTGAAGCATGCATTAGAAATTTCAAAGCAGGAGGTAAATGGTTTTTTTTTAATTGTATTTATTTAAATAGATTTTATTTTAGAAAAATGATGAAGATGAAACAATTTTAATAGAAAACGAACAACCAACCGCAGCTGCAGCCACTACGAGTAAGGAATCCATCCGAAACAAAATGCGAGAACCGCGGCAGCCAAGTTTGATTGAAGTTTTGGAAAATGTTAAGGATTTCAAAGGTGTATTTATTTATATATGATTCTATATATAACTGATCCTTACCAAATAAGTTGCAAACAATAATTTTGAGAGTTGGAAACTCGCCGTGTAACCTTTTAAACAGGAGATTCAAGATATAAACCTACAAATTTTTTTGCTAAATTGACTTTTTTCTTCTTACAGATGGTGGTTCCCGACAAAAAAAATTAACACAGTCAATAGTGGAGATGATTATTGTTGACAACTTACCATTTCGTTTTGTTGAAGGTGCTGGTTTTAACAAGATGATGGCCCAGCATTTTCCTCTATACAAGGTACCGACAAGAAACACCGTCAAGTTGCATATCGACACACTCTTTGAGCGAGAAAAACAAAATTTTGTGGAACTCGTTAAAGGTTTAAATCATTTATGTTTAACAACTGACATCTGGACAGATAGTCAAATGAACAGCATGCTTGGTATCACGTTACATTGCATTAAAGATACAAAACAATTTTCTGCCACAGTTGGTGTTTTCAGACTCTCGGAAGCGCATAGTGCTAATTACATTTCCAGCGTTCTGCGGTCTTCCTTGGCAGAATATGACATTCATTCGGATGATGTTATTGCAGTTGTCACTGATAATGGTGCAAACATTGTTAAAGGCGTTATCAATGTTTTTGGAAAGAATAAGCATATCCCTTGCTTTGCACACACTTTAAATCTGGTTTGCGATAATTCATTGGATATTCCTGAGGTAAAAGATCTAGTTGCGAAATGTAGGAATTTAGTAACGTGGATGAAGCGCCATGTTAATGCCAACGATGATCTGAAAAAAGCCCAAAGCGAGGCCGGAGTGCCCGAAGCAAAATTATTAAAACTTATTTTGGACGTAAAAACGCGATGGAATTCTACTTTTTACATGCTACAGCGCTTCATAAAGTTATTGCCACACCTAAGCCAAATTGTCTTGAATTATCCAAATGCTCCTCCTTTAATTTCGCCCAAGGAAAAAAAAAACGTACAAGAATTAGTTTATATTTTACAAAACTTAGAAGCAATGACGGTTCAAATTAGTGGTGAAAAACATGCTACATTAAGCCAAATCATTCCAATTGTTCATTGTGGTCTTGAAAAATTACAGAATGTGTCGTGTTGCTCTGAAGTATCGAAAATTTTGAAGGAAAAAATTATTTACGAATTCAACCGTCGCTTTTCGGGTATGGAGCAATCATTTTTGCCAGCAGCTTCAACATTACTTGACCCCAGGTTCAAAAAGTTGCATTTTACAAATGTTTCGGCTGTTTCATCAACTGTTCGGCATCTCAGAAAAGAAATTGAAACAAGCAGCCCAGCAGTTATTTCTGACAGCTCTTTGCAATCTCACTTAGACGAAGATAAGTTTGATTTGTGGTCTCTGCATAAAACCCTGACAATAAAAAACAAAGAAAGTGAAAGCGCTGTCTATTGTGAAGATGAATTTCATTTTTATTTAAATTCACCAGTTGCCGATTTGTCTGAAGATCCAATCCACATATGGGAGGAAATTAAAGGAGTGTATCCAAATTTGTATATTCTTTCAAAAAAATATTGTTTTTTGCTAGCGACATCTGTTCCTGCAGAACGCCTCTTTTCCAAAGCTGCAGCAACAGCAACTGAAAAACGAAACCGGCTTACAACGAAACGACTTTCGAAATTATTGTTTCTAAGTTCCTGGATGAAAAATAAATAGATATGTATTTATAAATTATTTTAGATAGTCGTGCGTATGTTGAACATATGTATTTGTGTAATGTTTTATAGTTATTTGGTTTTAAACGCAAAAATTGAAATTTAATTTTATCACAGAATAAAAACCACAAACGAATTTTTTTGTACTTCTATTTTTTATTATAAAAATCGATTAATCGTTTTTTTTCTTTCAATTTAATTGCAATACAATTATTTTCTTTCGATTAATCATTTGATGTGTAAATCGATTTTTTTATTTACTTTTGCCATCACTACCGACGGCCTGCAGCAACCTGCGTCTTGAGGGAGAAATGAAATAAAAATTACATAAAAAATAAATTATTTTCTCAAGAAAAAATTGTGAAGTGAAATTACGGATGACAAAATATTTTTTACGCACATTTTTTTTTAATTTTGATTGGTTGATTTTGAAAAATAAAATTCAGTACTTCCGCAGCGCAGTTGCGATGATCAACAAAATTCAGAAATATGCATTAATTTTTTTCATTTATTTTTCTGCTCAGAGAATATTCAATTTTATTTTTAATGTCGACCAATCAGAATGAAGAACACTCTCCAAATTATTTTCTTATTCTCAAACATGCGCAAAAATGTTCTTCTCTTTTGAAACAGGCTATATCATTTCTTTTTCATATATTTTATTTATCAAAACGATTTGGATTTATTTTTTGGTTTTTTCATTAATTGGGCAAGAGTTGGAAAGAGATCTAAACAATATCAAGGAACCAAGCGATGGTGTAAAGGCATCGTTGATACCCTTTATTTCTCAAAGAATAAAAGGAAATATTTAATAAAATAAAAAATTCTAATGTTGTCCCGCATTTTTCAGCCGAGTCCCGCATTTTTGATGGTTCCGTCCCGATTTTGTACTTTTCAGAGTTGGCAACCCTAATTATCACATATTTTTCATATCTAAATATAATATTTTTCGATTCGATTTAGAGATTCACATTTCATCAATTTAATTTAATCAGTTCTTCTTGACCGTTAATTGACTCGATTAACAACTAGTACGTAGAGATACTTTAACTCTGAGATGCTTAATATTTAATTAACTAAGAAATCACTGAAATTAAGTATCTTGTGGAGTAGAGAGAGAGAGAGAGAGAGAGAGCTCATTACACCATCTATCATTAACTGTAACAAATAAACAAGTTAATGACAATCAACAACAAACAAAAGAACAAACAAACTAATGAAAACAGTTGGAAAATCTAATGAAAATGAAAATTGAAAATTTAATTCAAAGTGTTAATTGAAACATTAGAGAACATTTTATTGCTTAATTTACATGGAAATCAACTAGTAATGAAGGCAAGAAAACAGGCATAAAACTGACAAACAAATGGAAAGACGAACGGATGAATGGACTAGCTGAAACGGCAAGGCAGGCAGTCAAGTAAATTAACAGCGTAAGCGGCAGTTAATTTTTTTTTTTCTCACATAAGGACACAAAAACAAAGCAGCGAGACAACAATGAGTAAAGTAAAATCAGCGAAAAATAGTCGAAATTCCTTGCAAGGAAAATTTGTAGAAGGTGTGAGGAGGAAGCATGAAGGCAGTGCGAAAAACGCAGTCTTAGCCACTTGGTGGGGGGTGGAGGGAAACATTTTAATTTCTGATTTCACACCCTTCTGAGACTTGGCCGTTACGAAAACGTTGACGGCGACTAACACTGAACGCTCTTCATGGTCGTCTGTCTGCTAGGCAGTTATTATGTCATGACTGACTAAGAGCCAACTGCTTGGCATGTTGTTTTGACCTTTTTCAGGGATACTTCTGCTGCTGCTTCTTCAACTGCTCTGGGTAACTTAACAAGTATTGCGTTGTTTTATTTTTTTTTTGCCATATCCTTTGCCAGATAGCAAAACCATGACATGGAAGACTGGCCTGTCAATGCTTGCTTTATGGTTTTTTTCGAGCTTTTTTTTTTTTCTTCTCGGCGCCCTCTTGGCCCTGCCTGCTTTAGCAGTTAATTTGAATATTTGTATTTTTATGCTTTGGTATTATTTTTTTTCAACGGTTTTGTTTTTTAATTTCTAATTTTATGCTGTTAAGGATCATTAGATTACGTTAATGTTTTGACACTGTGAACCTTAAGGTTATTTCGTCCTAATGGCTGCCATTAAATTAAAGGACAGACAAAATGCTGCAATTGTATTAGTGCATAGCATTAAATACGAAATGATTATTTTTGCTATTTTTTTTTAGCTAAATGTTTTGAGTGTTTTTTCTTCGAAGCTGTAAGGATCATGGTTTATGTTGTTTAGTGCTGCAGCACTACTGGCTGACGACGCTATAAATGAAAATTAATGCTGCGATTTTAAGCAACATTAAACAAGAAATTATTAGCTATTATTTTGTGTGTTATTTTCTATTATTTTATTAATTGTCTAGCTTTACATTTGCTGGCAGCCAGTAGTTCGCTGGAAACAGCAGCTGCTGTTTTTTTAGCTGCATTTATTTTAACTTAAATTACTATAATACTGTTGGCTGTGGAAGCCAAAACTTGGTACACCAACAAAGCTGCCATATCGGAAAATGGCCTCAAGTCAAGTCAAGCATACAAATGGGGGCGTTTTGCAAGATGAAGGTGGTGGTTTTTTTATTTTTTAGCTCCACACTTTGGCTGCTCATGTTTCCAAATGCACTGCTTTGCCTGCACAACAGGCCACAAAGTAAGAAATTTGCATCTGAAGAAGCCGCTTGCAACAAGCAGCTAAACTAAAAGATTTCCGTATTCAGCCCAGCAAACATGACAGCAGCATCTCGTACAGCAACTAATGCATCATTCCAGCCCAACCATCCATCCAGCCATCCATCCAGCCATCCATCCAGCCATCCATCCATTCGTCCAGCTATTTGGCATAAGTTTTCAGCTATCAGTGATCGTCGATCAATACGCAAATTGTTGCTGCTGATCGCCTATTTGGCGGGAGCGTTTTGCCGGGCTGAGTGGCTGGCTGGCTGGCTGGATTTGGCTGCTGCTGCTTTATGGTAGCTAGTTTATAGCACGTTATGTCTAATCATAGGTTTTGGTCCAGTTTAGTGCTTAGCCATCCACCGAGTAGTTGCTGCTTCATGTTTGATGGTAAGCAAATTGGTAGCCAGCCACTCTTTGGCAAAAAACCACAAAACATTAGATTTGCCTGCAACAAATATCGTCTCGATAAGGTGCTACATATTTTTTTTTTAACTTTATTTTGAGCTTCCATTTATTATTGAGCATGTGTTGTTCGCTCACTGTCTGAGTGTGTAGGTGTTTGTAATGGACTCGGTTAAGCGTTAAATTATTGGTTATCGCCTATTTTACCAAATTATTTCGTTTTTTTTTATGCGCCATATTTTTCATTAACTTGTTTACTTAAAGCCTGCAAATTATCCACTTTAAGCCAACTCATATTTGCTGGTTATTTAATTTGTTTTTGTTATTATTTTTGTTATTGTTTTTCAACAGCCTTAGCTGATTTAGTTCGGCTGCTCGTATTTGATTTGTTTTGTTTGGCATCAACAAATCTCGCTCACTCTGTTGGACTTTAATTAAATTGTTAATAAATTATTAATCGTTTTGGGCGTTTCAATCTTTCAATTTGACTAATTAAGTTGAACGCATTGAACCGTTCGTCGTGTGCCGCTGCTGCAATTTGTACAAACATTTGAAATTTAATATTTATTGTAAATACATACATATTTGTATGTTATGACTTTGATGAGGTATTGATATTTTGATATTTTTTTAGTTTGTTTTTTTATTTGCTTGATTAATTTTCAATATATTGGAATGGGTGCAATATTTATGAAACAAACAACTTAAAGTGGAATGAAGTGGAACCACTGTTGGGCCTAGAATAGTTAAAATTAGAGAAAAACTATTCAAAAGGGGTCGCCCATAAACTGCGTGACAGATTTGTAGCTTTTTTGACCTCCCTACCCCCCGTGTCTTTTCGTAGTGCATTTGAAAACGTCATTACATCTAATAACTACACGCCCTTTAATTATTTTGTTTAACAAAAAAAACGCAATTTTTAAAAAATTTTTTTTATTTTTTTTAATAAAAATATTTAATGATAAATGTTTAATATTGAAATGCCAAAAAAAAGTTCTAATAACAACAAACTTATGTTAACCTCGAATGTTGCTATGTTGCAGTCGTCGTCAATGTGTCGTTACTGATATATATCAAATAAATTTTGTGTGCACACTTTTAGGCTGACAATTTTCTGACGTATAATAAGAGCACTGTAATAGCAAGATTAAACAGTTCGAGCGATATTAGGTGCGGTGTAGGAGACTCTTTTTTTTAAATATTAAGATGATCGGACTCGCATATGACAATTCATACATTATACTTTTTTAATCTTTAACAGTACACTCGAACGCATATTTCTGCAAACATGTGTATCGAAAATATTCCATGAAACCAACAAATTTTGTATGAGTAAATGAAAGTATGCCTCAGGACTTGGATTTTATGCGAACAAATTTCTCTTCTAACTTTTGTTGTTTTGAAGATATAACCAATCTTGTATGGTCTTTAATGGGGATTTTGACGACACTTTTGAGGAGGCGAAAGTACAGTGTCAGAGAAACAGTACAGAATACGGTACAGAGATGGTGTCTTAAGGAAGAACTCTCCGTTTACCTAAAAAATACAGTTATTGTTCCTTTTACAAAACGACCTAAGCTTAATCTTACTCGCCTGGAACTCTTTGGGGAAGAAGTAGATTTCCAATTCAGCAAAATATCTAGGATTGGTCCTGTTAGACCGTATTATCAATAGATCAACAGCCTCATTGTGGACCTGCAGAAGAATTTGCGGCAAGAATTGGGTAATAAGCCCTAAGATGATGTACAATCTCTAAACTTTGATCGTCAGACCCCCACTATCATATGCGTCTGTACACTAAGGGAAAAAGTTATGTAGTCAGTACAGAGACAGCTATGTAAAATCTATGCACTTCAACTTGTATGAGAACGCAACAAGAGCAGTATTTACTGAGTAAAGGGAGCGTGTACTGACTACATATCAATTTATTCACTTTTTAAAATGAATAAAAAATGTATTCAATACATCATGTTATGTGTTGAATACATAGCAGACTTCAATAGATACAAGCAACGTGTACTCAATCAACGTGTTATGTAATTTTTTACAAAAACTTTACTCAATACATAAAATATAGACTCAGTACACGTCCCCCTCATACGATTGAAGTGACACATTTATTCAGTACATAACATATGGACTCAGTACACGTATCTCTTGCACATCGCCACACGATTTTGCTGTTTTATGTCATTCGTTTCTTGATTTTCAAATAAGCAACACCTCTAAAGCCTTTAGAAAATCAGAGCAGGAATGAGTTTATCCACTGTACTCTAGAACAAAAGCGATGATTGGATAAAAATTAAATGGCTGGGTTTCTATAAGTAATTGCCAATTATTTTGTGAAATCTAGTCATTTCTTTATAAAGTTATTTATTGCATTTGTTGAGAGGGTGCTTTAGGCACAGGCATGAATTGTGTATATATTCAATACATGGAATTATGAACAAAAAATATATAATGAATACATTATGCATGTACTCATTGCATAAAATTATGTTTTTAACATATGTAATGAGTAAATGATGTATGTACTCATTATATAAATGTATGCACTAAAAATATGTAATGAGTAAATTGTGTATGTACTCATTACATAAAATTATGCATTTAAAATATGTAATGAGTAAATAATGTATGTACTCATTGCATAAAATTATTTACTCCAAATATGTAATGAGTAAATTATGTATGTACTGAGTCAATAATTTGTGTAATACGTACATAAGATCTTTACTCATTACATAAAATTATTTGTAACAGTTTGCGTTGAGTACATAAAATTCTTTATTGACTACATAACCGCTTGAAAGCATTATGTAGTCAATAAAGATTTCAACATGTACTCAATACATGAAAAATGTAAAATTTTTGTGTGCAGAAAACTATGCGATGAGTACATAAATTTATGTATTGAGTCCATAGGTTTTTCCCTCTGTGTAGTGATGCGGTCGAAAACCATAGAAGGATCAACCATCAAGCGGTTAGAACGAGTGCAAAGATGTACAGGACGTGTGTGTCAACCTTCATCAGGTCAACGCCAAAAGCGGCCTTCAATGTCATCTTAGGGCTTACACCAATGCATTCCCCTAGATGCCATGCCTCCCAAAAGCTGCTTTAACTAAAACTTCATCGTTGTTATCCCCCCCAGATCTCACTGGGAACACGAGAAACTAAGCCAAACCGAAAATGACCTTGTGTGGTAAACGGACGGTTCCAAAATGGAGGAATGCATTGGAGCTGAAAACTTTGGATGACACTCCAATGAGAACCACTCCCGCAGTGCAGGTCAGTTAACCACAATCTTTCAAGCGGAAATACTTGCCATTAATAGATATATCAGACTGAACTGTCTGAATAATGTTAGGTCCAAAATAAGTTTCGTCTTCTCTGCTACATAGTCAGGCTACCCTAAGAGCAGTGTTAGAGACTGTCAACGTCCTTAACGACTTAGCCACATAAAACAACAAAATTACCCTACAGTGGAATAAGAAAACAGACGTTCTAGCCAAACAGAGAGCAGAATTACCATTTACAGGACCGAAACCATTCTGTAGTGTTGGTAAGAATCTCTTCAAGCAACACGTCTTAACAACCTCATTCCGTGAATCTCAAGATTATTGGAAGAACTGTTTAAGACAGAAATGCACTAAACTAATATTCCCAGAACTCTCATCTAAGAAATCGAAATTGCTTATCAATTTAAGGCAAAAATATCTAAGAGGGATGACTGGAATCACCTAAAAAAAAATTAACCTCGCCACTGATTCACTAAGGATAAAAGAAATAAAGATGAAAAGATTGGTAAGAATCTCTTCAAGCAACACGTCTTAACAACCTCATTCCGTGAATCTCAAGATTATTGGAAGAACTGTTTAAGACAGAAATGCACTAAACTAATATTCCCAGAACTCTCATCTAAGAAATCGAAATTGCTTATCAATTTAAGGCAAAAATATCTAAGAGGGATGACTGGAATCACCTAAAAAAAATTAACCTCGCCACTGATTCACTAAGGATAAAAGAAATAAAGATGAAGAAAGACAATGCCTTGAGGGTGAAGAAACCTGCAGACCTTTTCTCATTGAATATCTAGCTCTTTTCTATATGAGGAAGAGAAACCTATGCAGCGAAATAGTTATACAAAGACATCTTAATCTTGAAAATATACTATGTTTTCTAAAAAAAATTAAAGCAATTGAACTGCTTTAAATAAAAAGGTATGACAAAATAAATAGATATGATGCCGCAGTGTCAGAACTGTATTGGCTCACCGTTAAAATATCTATTTCTCTATCTATGATCTTTAACGTTACATTTTTTGGAAGTGAGTTTTGAAGTAGCACTGCATTTTTAAAAAAATTACCGAAATGAGCCATGAAAAAAACCTAAATTATAGAACAATATCGAAGAGGAGGGATAAAATAAACGACTTAAATCGTCTGCAACGTTACACGTTCATACCTTTTTGTAACGATTTTAATTTTTTCGCGTGTTTTACAGGCTTGGTATGTTTTCCGTTTTGGTTTAAAAAAAACAAAATTTTTCGCCCTTTTCTCTTACAAAAAAAAAAATTTACAAAAATTTGACAATATCACTCATTTCTTGCAAGACTGTCACATCTTAAAATATTAATTTTCGGAAAACACTTTTGCATACAATTAATATCTCTACTATTGGAATAGGTATGATGATTTACAATATTTTAACAAAATCGTTTTTTTATAATAATCTAATAAAAAACTCGGATTTTGGAGTTAATAACGCTGGTTCTCAGGAAAAATGATCATGGTTATTTTTATCGAAAATTATACTGGTTTGACGATTATAATGATAATAGCGCCAAAGGATATTGGCTGATTTCTTTTTTGGGTCAAAGTTATTGACATGAATGTAAAAGAAGTTTGAAAGAGGACTCCACAACAAATCCGGACAAGCTTTATATGGAGAAGAGAGATATTTGAAGTTATATTGAATAAAATTTTGTTTGGTGCGTATTCGCACTGAAATGCCGTTTGAGGGTTAAATCGTTAATACGATAATTTGAAAATTAAAGCAATGATTCAAGCCATTCTAATTATTCATTCCCTTTACCACTCAGTGTTAAGCTTGCACACATCATAAAAATGCACAAAATTTTTCTACAACATAATTGGTTATTAACCTGTAGTTGCAGTCAAAACACCCAACATAAATAAATATGCAGTGATTAAAGATGATTTATAAGCTACTAATTGCGGTTTATATGGATTTTCTTAGAGTAACGTTGAAATATTGAATAAACATTTTAATGCAAATACAGAGAGAAGGCATGCAGTAAAAGTGATTAATGTACAAAATGCATGATTATTACAAAGAATGGTGAAGAGGAGGTGGCGGTGAAGTAAAATAGCGAGCATGCATAAACTAAGCTATGTCTAAGCAAAAATATGTAGTGGCCAAGAGGCAAGTGAAGCTGAGAAAAACTAGAGCAAACACGCAATTTTAAACAAAATGCAAAGTTGTGCATATATTAAAAATTTCTTACATATATTCTTCATTTGAAATTCATGTATAAGGCTTACAACTACACATTCAGCAAAGCAGCAGAAAAAAACAAGTACGCACTTAATTAAAATCAATTAAATTGCTGCACACAACCATAAACCACAAATCACTTGACTTAGTTCGAAGTATTGAAATTTTGAGCATATCACAACAGCAGCAACTCCCTGCTCATGCCCACCAACAACTGTCAAATCGTTCCGTCTGCCTGCCAATGTAATGCATATCTTTGCTGTGCAGCGCCAACTTGATGCATCACAATTCAATGCAACACTTAATCTTGACAGAATAATTTGCACAAATCATGGAAAACAATTGTTTGCTCAGCACGGAAGGGGTCGAATGTGCAAAAGCCGAAACCCAAACCAGTGACCCAAACCCAAAAACCAATTCAAATCAAACTGAAGCTGCTACTCTTTGTATGCATTCATGGGAATGCTTGGGGCGGTTGGAGGCTTGATGTTTAGAGGAGTAGGGGCTGCTTTATGCACTCAGCTGTCAATCTTTAAATTAAAATTTTCATTTCAATGCATAACGAGAAACGATTTAGGCCAAAACTCTCTCAGACTCTAGTACATGTGCGAATAATGTTGACTTTAGCAGCCGTACATAGGGGCAGCAGAGCACAGCTATGCTTGGCAGGCTTAGTTCCGTTTCCGGTGCGTAAATGCAACGCACTTATTTGGCAAGAGTTGGGATGCCATCGCCTTAGACCGAAGTAAGCTTTATGGGTTCGTGACAGATTGTATGTGTGTGTGTGTGTGTATTTGGCAAAGACTTAAAGCAACTTGTTGATTTTGCTTAAAGTTATTTTACGTATTAAACTTCTACCTCACTCCAGCCACTCCAGCACACTCGCTCATTCTACCACAATCCTCTGCAAGCATCTCGTTTATTGAACGTTTCGGGTTGTGTTTGAGAAGGCTGAGTGTCAGTCAGGAGTTCTTCTGCTGGTTATATTGGTTCACCACTTTGACATGTTTTGGTTGGGTGCAACTTGGGGGGTTTGGTACGAGTCAAGTTGGAAAATTTTATTGTTATGCCTTATTGAGTTGTTTGTGTTGCAGAGCTGTAGGCAGTGTAGTTGGTAGCCTTAGCTTTGTGCGAAAGATAAGCCAAAGCTTGGGCCTTTTGTTCAACTTGACCTTTTGTTCATAATCGTTCATTTTGTTCGCAAGACAAAAGAGTGCGAACTACTGCCGCTGGTGATGAGTTTTAAAGAAACCTTAAGGTAGTTGCAGCAACTGTTTAAGTCAATTAATATATACTATATGGCTAAATGTACACGCAGCCACATTATTTGCAGGTTAATTCTTATTTTTCATACTATTTTCTTTGGACATATCGTGCATATTCGTTGTTGCCCTTCTCGATATTGTGCATTTGCAACAGTATTTTTCTTTGATTTATGTCACAACCCTTGAATCTGCATTGCGTTGCCAACTGCGCTGGCAAATCGAATTGCATTGTTTGTGGTGACACTTGCAGGGTTGCATTGAATTTCGATTTCGGTATCGGTCTCGGTCTGGTCAAAACAATGGTTTTGAATTTATGGAATGCAAAATGCAATTTCGTGACTGCATTGTTTTCGGTTGGCAGTATAGACGAATTTCTAAATTGGAATCGCCATGCATGCCATGCAATAAATGCGTTTTTGGGTTTCGGTTTTTGTTTTTTTTTTGTTGCCTTGGCTCGTTAGGAAAGTGCAATAAATTTGCTTGTAGCCAGTGAGTGATGATTTTTATCTCAGTAATTTAAATTAAAAAAAAAAATGAAAGCTTACAATACACAGATGGCGTTGTAAAGATTATAAATGCAATCAGACTGAAAACAAAAAATAAATTGTGACATTATGTGAAATATGCCTTTAAAATTTGAAAAATATTATTTGATTTATACAGTTTTATATAAAAGACATGCCAAAGTCTAATAATGTTCGTTGTAAGGGACTAAAATTTAAATTTTTAAATTTTAAAAGTATGCATAATTGAATTCTTAAATAAAAAGAAGAGAAGAAAAACATAACTTTAACTTAAAATTTATTGCAGAGTTCTTAGTTTTTACCTAGTTTATCCGAATAGCCTATATGTTAACTCAAAAAGAGCCATACTCGACTTATAATCATTTTGGTTTGGAATATATATGAGTGCGCAGCCTAAATGTAGGCTACTCGAATAATCTGTGTTAAGTTTATAAGTCTTACTACATACCAACTTCCCCAGATATCTTCTTAAATGCTTTTTCATAGCTTCTTTGAACATAATATGACCAAAGAGAGGTGTTTTATAAAAGGTGCACACTAACTTTGAATATATTTTCGGAAAACTTAGTTACATTATACTTTATTATTATAATCCACATCAGGGGCGCAACCAAGAATTTTTTTTGGGCGAGTTTTATCAAATGTAGAACAATTTTACGTATTTACAGCGGCTGAGTTGTAGCGGTTAATGCGTTCAATTTTGCACTAATTGTTCCTTGTTCAAACTTCAGGCATGACCAGCACCATGTTTAATTTTTTTTTTTTTTAATTAGAACGGTCACTGTCAGGACATTCAGAAGGTATCCGTACAGAAGGTGAACAGCAGTGGTAGCGGTCGTTTTAAAATAAACTGGCTTCAACGTTGTTTAGGATCTGTTCGGCCAAAATATTTTGCAAGCACAAGTTGTAGGCCGTTTAATGGATTTTTTTCTTGTTTGGCAGTTGTACGAAGGTTATAAGGTTTGAGCTAAAATATTTTCATTTTTACTCGGGTCCCAATAAGGTCAGCAAAATTCAACATTTTTCTTCCCACACATTCAGAAAAAAATAGCTACTTTTCTCCGATAAAAAATTTGTCTATTTTCGATAATTCAATTAGAATAAATTTTCACATTTTCAAATAAATATTTCTTCATTTGTGGGAAATGGAAATATTTCAATGTAAGTATTTTTCTCGCACAAAAAATTCTCATTTATAGAGAAAAATTTAAGGAAAATAAAAAATTTTACTAAATTTTGATAAAAAATTCATTGTACGAAGTATTTTCTTCAATAAAATGAAATCTTTAAAAACGATATATTTTTATATATTTCCCTTTCTCATGGAAGCTTTTTATCATTTTAAGGGATTTTTTGGTACCACATTTAGAGAAAAGCATTCTCTGGAGCAAACTCTATAATATATTTCTCTAAATATAATGTCTTTTTTCTTATTCCGAGAAACTTTTTACTGAGTGCAGTGAAAATTTTTCATCCATACATCACTTCGTTGTAAAAATACCCAATTGTTTGTCACTAGCTTTAAAATTCGACCTTTAGTGAGCACTAATTATGCTCAATTCCGAAAGTAAAAACCGCTAAATTTCTGACACCTTGGAATGAAAAACAAAGAGTCCGAATTTGAAAAAATCGTTTGGTATTACTTGTCCATTGCGCAAGTGCTGACGAAATCGAAATAATATATTTTTAATGATAGGTCTTTCTTACACTTTTCCAAAATCGGTTAATATTTGAGCAATTTTGAGGGATTTTCATGAAACTGATTTTGAGAATCCAATGGAAGATTATGAATAAGGCGTATAACTATATTATATCACTAGATATATAGACAGAAGAAAAATTAAAACAACATATTTTTTTACCTAATATCGCATAATTACTTAATATCGGATAATATTTTACAATTTAGAGAAATTTTATGAAAAGGGTTTTGGAAAATACGATGAAAAATTAGAAATTTTGAATTTTTTTTTCCACTTTCGGAAGTCAATGGGAATTATTTTTATAATGAATCACATGACTTCACTATAAACTTAATTCTGTAGAGTTTGTGTTATCGATGTTTAAAAAATGACTTTAAAAAAGGACGAAAAATAACAATTTAACGGGAAATTTTTTGATTTTTTCAGTGGCGAGTGACTCAACCGATTTTCCTTAAATTTAGGCTTTTTTACTATGTCTTACTTTTGAATTAATTTGTTTCCAAATATTTCAAGTTTCCTCAATGCTAGAAGTTGAAAAGATAACTCAAATCGAAGTATTGCCAACAACCCTTCAAGTGGTCAGAATCAGAATATAACAAAAATTAAACATGTTTAGTAAGGCGGATCGAAATTGAAATTTGACTAGACACTGACTTAAAAGTTAGAGGGACTCTTAAAAACAATTTCTGTATAATTTTGTTTGGATCGGAGAAATCCCCATGGAGCGGTTTTGGTTCTTCTGAACGTCTTTTCAGCAGAAAACGAATTTTTTTGCATAAACTTTTTTCTTCAGAATGCATACCCAAGATAAGCAAAAAACTAAAGATTTTCATGGTACACTAAAAAAATTTTAAAAATTTTTTGTGTTTATAAACTCTATTGAGACTCCAAAAAATCCATATTTTGTCATTTTCGAAAAGGAGTTGTTTTAAATACATGTACAATATGTATTTTGCATGATATTCAAATGAATTTAAATTTATTGGAAAATTATTGAGGTCTTCTTTCCATTGATATATCGTATGGTGCGGTTTAACCAAAACTTAGTGCCACAATTATATAAAATGTGAGAAATCGATATTCAAAAGCTTCCTTCAGCTCAATTATTATTTAATTGCCATAATTACTGTTTGATTTTGGCAAATGTTAGTGGGTACATATGAGTTTTTAGGTACGCAAATCAATTTCTTTTAACCAGTTTGATGCTAAATGTGGGCCATATAGCGCTCCAGTACAAAATTCATGATTTTCGAATATTTATATTTTTGAACACTTATAAAAAACGCATTTTTCATAGAACTCAGTTTTTATTTAACAACACCATACGATACACCAAAAGAAAGAAGAGCTCAGTACTTTTCCAATAATCTTAAATGCATTTGAATATCAAGAAAAATAAGTTTTTGATAGGTGTTTAAAAAAAATATTTTCTAGTTTTTAAGAGTAGTTTTTACTTTTGAGTTGGTGTCCGACTCACTTTTTTTTCTCAATACAAAATCGATCCGGCTTAATGTGCAGTCTGAAGGACTAAAATATGACTAATTTAGAAGATTATGCATCAACCAGAATCGATTTGAAATATACATTTGGGGTTTTCACTCATTTCATAAACGATACACATCTATTACTCTATATTCGAAGCCTTTGTCAAGTTTCGGTAAGATTGAGCAATTTGCTTCTCTTACAAAATCATATAAAAAAATTTATATCTGACCAAAGGAGGTATCCCAAGAATCAAATCGATTTCGACTATTTTTAATACAATAGAGATAATGGTTGTATTTTTCTGATGGACTATGTTGGAACCCCATGCGAAATTACATTTAATCTTATCTTAATTAGAGAGATTATTATTACGGAGATTATTTTTCAAATGATTTATTTTCCAAAGTGTTGCGATAATAACGATAAAATAATAATGAAGTTATAGCAATTTCAGAAAAATTAATTCCAATTTTACTTTTTTATTTACACTACAAAGAGCGTGTAACTTACTCGAAAGGTTATTTTCGTTTTATCTTTTTGAATTCTTTCAAAAACTTGTTAAACTCAATGTCTTAAAACTTCAATACTGTAGTATTGAATTATTTTTGGAAAATTTCTTGAGAAATCAAATAAAATAACTTCCAAACGAGTTATGAAAATACTGTAAAAAAAATCTGCTGCCTGGTTTGGTCGAATTTAAATTTTTTTTTCAAATGAAAATTATTTTGCAAGAAAGTTATTTTATGCTTTCAGCAATTTTCAATTTACATATGAGTGTGATATTCTGCCACCAAAGAAAAGAATTTTACTTTCATCCATCCACAATAAATTCCTCCATATCCCAAACAGTGTTGCAACATACTTTTTTAGAAAATTCTTTTGCAGTTAAAAAAATCTCTACTTTTCAACTACGTTAAAAAAAATTGTACATATAAAATTCTGTACAATTTTTCTTGATATCATTTGTACTATAAGAAAGCGATTTCAACCCTCAAATAATATGACTTAAGACCTAGACTTGTCTATTTAAGCTGCTCACGTAAACTGAATAAGTCAAATTTTTATAGTTTGGCGATTTAACAATAGACCTTTCTTTCTTCTATTACATTGGTGTGGTTTACCATGAATTTATTCCAGCGGGTGAAACGGTCAATAAAGAATACTTTATGGGAGTTTTGAGACATTAGGGTCAAAAATTAAAAAAAAAATTATGTCAAATAAAGAATAACTTGACATTCGTTTGTTTGCCTTTACATTTTTGCTGCATGTTGTGGTTACAACATGATGTTAATGGCAGGACTTATGGGTCCTGAAAAACAGGCTGAAAAAACTGCGTATTCGAAAACGGCTCTTAACGATTTCGATGAAATTTACAATACATATGAAGAGGGGGCTGAAAAATCGATTCAGCTAAGTCTCATCTCTGGGAAAAGTTGTTTTTCCGAGTTTTCACGTATTTTATATATACCTTTATTTTCCTGCCGAATATGCTAAGTTAAATTTTCTACATTAGTTATGGTATTGATAGCACAGTGGATAGAGCTTCCTCCTATCAATTTTTATGAATAAAAAGCATTGGATCAGCAAAAAAAAATTATATCACTTGTTTTTAAAATATTTGAATTTAAAATCAATAAAAAGCAATCAAATTGCCGTTCGTGGGATTCGAACCAACCGCTATATCGCTGTAGGCGAATTTAGTTCAGTGGCGACAAAGTTAATTTTTTGCCGAAATACAGCAAAATAATTGAACGGTTGCCATTCGTTTTTTTTTTTTTAAAGCACGTGGTCTAAGATAAAGTTGGCATTTTCGATACATTAAAAACCTTGGAACATTTAAATATGCGGTGGGATTCTGAGCGGAGCTCGGTCGCCCAGGAACTGTATTTCTTAAACGAGGAAAAACAAAAAAATGAAACTATCATATCATTTACAGAACATTGTTTAAAATCATAGCAATTTTGAGTCGGGCACCGTTTATTTTCTGAAAGGTCATGCCTGAAAGTAATATAGGTAATAGTAATATAGGAAGGAATAAAAATTTGCTCTAACAATACTTTTAACAAAAAAAAAAAAAACAAAATCCTCCACAAGTTCAGTCAAATCAAAAAGCTTCTAAGATTTATAACAAATATTGAAAGAAAATTCATACAAATATCCACCAACGCAGTTGTTGATTTATCGATATGTTAAACAAACATACATTAGCGAACAAACAAATAATATAATAAAGAAGCTTTTAATATTTATTTATATCCTAAGATTAACTGAGCTTGTAAGACAAAACAAATAACTTTATTTATGTCATATTTACACACACGTTAATATATCGTACATTATAGTGTGAATAACAGCACAAAGAAAAGGCATAAAAGTATTAAATTACCAAACTAATAAAAGCCAAAATACGAATTGGCTTAAATAACAAAAACATGGTATCAACGATGTCAGAGAGAAAAGTGTCGTGAGTGTGTTTATTTTTGGATCAATAGATATGCTATTGAATATTGATATAGTTTTCGTTTAAGGACAATAAAGCAACATTAATGAAGACAGTAGAAATGATAGCAAAATATGATGTAGAATGCTTATTTGACATAAGTTTGAGCTGTGGTACGTGATGGAAAAAAGAAATATTAAGACAAAATACAAAAATTTTTAAAATTTTTCAAAAAAGTCATAAAAATTTAGAGTTGATAAAGGACATTAAACTTTAGAAAAGTTACTCTGAAGTACAACTGCTTGAAAGCACATGTTCGGTATCACCTGATTAAACTCTAGCAACTGCATTTATCATCACTTACCGCATTGCGGTCGACTGTTGACGTACCCAAAACAGCTGTGACAAATCAAATATTCTACAAACACCCACAAAAGATGAAAAAAAAAATAAAGTGACATACCTAGAATTTCATATATGCAGAAAAATTAACTAAAAACCCGTTGCGCCCCAAAGGCCAAGAACAATAATTTACGGTAGAACCAACGCGTTAACGAGCTAAATGAAATGAATCTTCAGAAAGACAGCAAGAATACAAAAAAGCACCAAAAGGATACACCAAAAGGATGAGCTGGAATAAGAGTTTCCTGCTGTGGGGTCAGCAACAAACCTCATAATTATTACATTTAGATGAATATTAAAATTTTTAATATTAACTTTTTTTTTCATTCGATGTGGCATGACAAAAAACAAAAAAAAAAAAAATAAAAAAATAAAAAGGAGCGTAAAAAGGACAATTTGGCAGATTTTTAAAATTCTTGCCATAGTTAGCAGCCGAACACAGCAAAAAAGAGATAGAACACAGATAGCATGAATGAGCACAAGTGGACGTCATAGTTAATTAATTAAAAAAGTTTTATAGATTTTTAGAATTTTTATTGTATTTTTTTGCTCGTGCTCTTCTGCACTTTTTATAACAAACTGACAAGTTATATTACGTTGAAAAAGTGGAAGCAAAAAAATAAAAAAAAATATTGTTTGATGAAAAAAATGTTTGGTTAGCTAAAAGTTGACTGACTACAAACGGTATATAAGTGGGTGGTGGTTGGGGCCACTAGTTGGCTCTTCAATGCAGTCAGGCTAAATGTGCTTAATATTATATAAAAATTGCTAGAAAAAATATTCAAAATGACAGTTCACTTTTTATGCATGCCAAATACATAGCTGAGTGTGTGTATTTTTAGCCAACATATGTGTATATTTTTAACAAATGACTTTAGGTGCTTGTACTCCATTAAAAATGTCAAATTTTTGTGCCAACAATTACTTGACAGATGTCACACTTCTATTTATAAAAAAAAAAAATGCAGAAGAAAACAAAAAACCTGGCAGTGCTAAAAAGTCGCACAAGCCAGCATGCCTGTTGTTGACTTATAATCACAGCAAAAGTCAATTTTATAAAAAGGCTTAAAGATCAAACAAAGCAGAAAAAAGAAAAAAATAACAACACTGCAACTGCTCGTAGTCGGCTACTCAACTCCAAGTGTAGCTGCATTTCATCTTTGATTCCTGCTCTCGTTCGAGTGCTTTTCAATTCTTATCGCTAAAACAATCCATTAAAATTGCACATCGTTTACACCGAAAATCAATTGGCTCAACTATTTAAGCAAACAAATGCTTCCAACGCCACCATGTTGTTGTTGGAGGGGCTTCTGCCGCCTAAGTGTGGCGCTGCTACCTATCAGCTGCTACCATTACTACCAACTGCTTCACTGGCCATAGCAGCCAACAAACGACAAAAGCAAAAAAAAAAAAAAAGGAAACACTTACTACTTCGACCGTTCGACCAGCGAGCATTGAGCCAACAACATATCTTTTGGAACACTTCAAATTCAACATTGATGTCCATAAATTCTGCACCAAGTCAGCGCAAAATCGTACTCGATTCCCTTCTATGCTTTTTTTTGCCTTATTGGTTTTTTGCATTTGTCAGATACCAATAAAAAGCTAACTCAACTACATTTAGAGCTAGTGAGCAACAATATCGCTTGCCAGGACACATGCATGAGTCCAAATCATATAAAATAAACAAGTTTTCAATTGTTTTCCATTCGAAGATGCATTCCAAGTTGAACTCATTTCTAACCAAATGTGAGATAGAAACCGCTGCCAGGTATGTGTGTGGCTGCCAGATAAAGGCTAATTCGTGGTTACTCAAACATAACAAGGATTAGCGCTAAAAATAAACAAATAACTGAAAGATGCAACAGAAAGCTTAAAGTACCTTGAAATGCTGCAAAAAAGTGGAAGAAAAACCGAATACCGAGTACACTGAAAATATACCTACATTATGTATACGTTCATAAAAATTATGTATGTTGTACACAAAATTCCTAAACAAGGCGAACACTGCCTTCGAGAATTTATTTACGGTATGAAGAGTGCTACAACAATTGCACAAAAAAATCACAACAAATTCTTGGATAGCGACAACGAAAACTTTTATATCATGCGTGCTGTCATACCAACAAAAAGGACAAAAACAACAACACATAATGAGTTTTGAGTGAATTCCTTCCTATTGTAGGAAGAATGTATGAACTAAATGCATTAAGTAGTTCACGTTTCCATTGTATAAGTACATAAGTTTCATGCATTTTTGCCTCTTATTTTATGAACTATTCTTGCTGTCTTTGAATCTTTACATAAATTATATGAATTTCGGTCACTTAACTCAGAAAGTATTTCACGTTTTTCTTGTATATGTACTCAAGATTCATGCTTTGTCACTGATGCCATTAACTGTTCTTATTCTCCACGTATTTTATCATTTTATTCACAAAAATTATGAATAATTCATGTGCCGCTTGTATTCTGTCGTGGATTGAAAAAAAAAACAAATTGGACATTTCAGCCTTTGAGAGAACTTTGACTGAGCTTCTTATGATCTTACATGTTTTATGACGACCGAACGATTAAAGTGCATGTTCTCAAGAAGCTTGAGAATGTCATTATTTCTGTGTCGACAAGGAATAACAGCTAAACTTATTTTCAAAATTTCAGAAGTGCATTATTAAGATTAAAATTTCTACCTAATATCAAGGTACCCTGACTTTTGCTGTTGTGATGTGATGTACGAGATGTGATGTCCTGAAACATTAAATTTTCAAGAAACAACCATAAAAATTTGAGTACTATTCTATTACGTTGCAAAAAAAAGCCATGAAAGTATTGACCTCATTTTGTCCTAACTCGACTTTAGCGGTTATTCCTTGTCGACACAGATTTATACTCTGAGTTTTGCCCTTGTCTGCAGTCTTCAGGTGCTGGCTGAACAGAAAAATTTATTTATGTTGAAATAACATTTGCCCGAGATAAGTATTGAACTTGAGATTCGTTGGTTCGCACGCCACACACTTAGCATGCTAGACCACGGCCGCCACTATCATGTCATTTCCAAAAGCTGTTATTAGTTTATGTACCTTGTATACACACTTTATGAACTTTAAACACTTCCATCTTATACATGTAAAGTTTACACAGATAGTCCATGTAAAACCAATGTTAATAAAAGTTTGCTGTTCGCTTACCTACATCATGATTTCCCACTTTTGTGACAGAAAACAAAATATCTCCTGAATGAAAGAACAAAAAATCCTTCAGTTTCATTGTTAGGTGGTGGGCTTCAAGTTCTTATTTATTTTAAGAGGGAATGCATTTATCAAACTTTTTGTAGAAGAAAAGCTTTTGCGAGATGGAATCTACGGTCTTGGAACTGAGAGGATTCTAGTTTCGTAATGCTAGAATGTCCTATAGTGCCTCCTCTTCATTGAGATATTCTTATAATCATACCGGCCTAACAACAGCTAAAAAAAAACCAGAGTGTAATACTGGGTGGATTTGGTTGTAGTCCCTAATTGTTACACATTGCATTGCACATTTTGATTTCTTGGCTTTCTTGATCAGATTGGGTGGAAACTAAAGTGGAAATTTAGTTTTCTATCTAAGATGAGACCCAGATATTTTGTTACTTTCGGTTTAACGAATTTTCGATTTAACGAACCGGCAAAATTATCTCAATGATGGTTCTATATTACGAACGTATAGCCAATTTTAGTATCCGATATAAGGAACGCCGCTTTTTTTATGTTTTAAAGTTGCGTTTCTTTTTCTTTTCAAATAAATTTTTCAGTGTTCACTAAGGATTTCGGATATTTGCGTGTGGAATTGTATCGATCGTTTTATAGATTGTGATGAAAGTGACAATGAAGAGGATATGCAAACCAGTGCTCATGCCAGCAAAACTGCTTACAAAGTGCAACATGCAGAAGCAGTTAATTGTTTATAGAAATGCATCACATGGGCAGTTGCAAACAATATTGAACTGTCAAAAGCTGTAGTTTTTATAGATTTGCAAGAAACAGCAGTGAAAAAAGCGTTGCGACCGTTACAAAACAAACGCGAATTGAAGACTTATTCTAAAAAAATAAACATATTTTAAATTTTAGTTATGAAATTGAGAGAATTCTTCAAGAATTCATTGCATCGAACTATTTAGTTAAGGAAGGGCTAAAAAATTAGTACGAAAAATACGATCTATTTAACGGATTTTTCGATTTAACGAACAAGGGGTACAACATAAGATTCGTTATATTGGACGTCCACTGTACTCGATAGTTTTAAGAGAAAACAAGTTAAGAACGTCTAAAGTCGGTCTAAACCGACTATGAAATACCCTAAACCTTCTTTTCAAAAAACAAAATAATGTTATTGAAAATGGACGTGTCCGTGGGCGGATGAAGCCTATATTTTATATGCATTTAAATGTTGATGAAAAATTTACATAAACCAAGTTTTATTCTTGTAGCTCACAGTAAATGCCTTTCGCTATGCGAGGTGGGCGTGTTCATAGACGGATTACTCCCAATTTTTGAACACACCTCAGTTTTAGTATCAAATACATACATACCAAATTTGATCTCTCTATGACAAACATAATCTTATTTATTGAGTTTTAAACTTTTTGGGTTGTATGGGAGGTAGGCATGTCCGTGGGCCGATGACTTCCATTTTTTAAAACCATCTTTGTGTTGTCATAAAAAACATACGTGCCAAATTTTATCTTTGTATGTTAAACATGGGCTTATTTATTGCGTTTTCAATTTTTGGAATGTATGGGAGGTGGGCGAATCCGTGAGCGGATGACACCCATTTTTCGAACACATCTTTGTATTAATATAAAACACATACACACCAAATTTTATTGTTTTATGTTAATTATGAGCTTATTTATCCCGTTTTCAATTTTTTGCGTTGTATGGGAGGTAGACGTGTCCGTGGGCGGATGATGCCCATTTTTCAAAACCGTCTTTGTTTTGTTATAAAAAAATACGTGTTAAATTTTATCTCTGTAAATGAAACAGAGGCTTATTTATTGCGTTTTCTAATTCTGGGTTGTATGGGACGTGTGTGTGTCCGTGATCGGATGACACCCATTTTTTTAAGACATTTTTGTGTTGATACAGAACACATGCACACCAAATTTTATTGTTGTTGGTTAATTATGAGCTGAGTTATGCAGTTTTCAGTTTTTGCGTAGTACGGGAGGTAGGCGTGTCCGTGGGCGGATTCCAAAAATATTCCAAAAAAACAGTGCAGATCCTTGGGTTCATGTGATCATGTGTACCAAGTTTCATTCAATTATCTCAACTCCTTCTTCCTATCCTGTGTATGCGGACAACACACAGACGGACGGACGGACGGACGGACGGACGGACGGACGGACATGGATAGCTCGACTCACGTGGTGACACCGATCAAGAATATATATACTTTTCCATACCGGACTCACTGCGTTTAGGTTTAGGGTATAAAAAAGAGGAGAGAAGAGAAAAAGGTCGAAGGTCTTTTGGGTTAACACGTGAGGTTCTCCTGCTTTATGTATGAAAACTACCATCACATATTGCCAGCGACCTTCTGGGATGTGATTCAGGAGGTCAAGATAACTTAAGTAGATCACCAAAATTCATTGGTTTAAGATGTCGTAATCCTTTTGAATTTCAATTAAGGCTATACCGTCCGGTCTTCGTAACTAAAACGCTTTAAAGCTTTTTGTTGACCATTTTTGCTTCGGTTGTGTGATATTATCCTTAGAATTGTCAACAGCGGATAGATGCTTCTCTTGAGATTCTTCACTGCAGGTAGTTATCTTCATAGGATGTTACATCTTCTTTTTTCATAAAGCATGTGTTAGGAGCATCTTTATGCGAGAATTTTCCAAGTCTCGACGCCTCAGAGGTTTGTAATAGTTTCTTCACAGAAAGTTCGCACAGATTGTCGTTGCGTTTTTCGTAATTCTTTCTTGTATTATTTTTATATAGGTTGACAGCGCATTGGTTGATATTGTTTTTTGGCTTTTGCTTTATTGAAGAGTTTTCTACTTTTATTTGGAGCACGTCTAATTTAGTGTTCCACCAAGGTGGCTTCTTCTTTCCCTTTGGTGTTTACAGCAAATACGTGGTGTCAAGAGCTTTATTCATTGACACAGTCAGACTATCTACTAGATCTTCTTAGGATTTTTACAGGTAAGATGACTGGTGGTCCATTCGCAAGTTCTGTTTTTAGTTTATCTGTGTAGAGACCCCAGTTAACTTGTTTAATTTATCGAACACTACGTGATCTCGGAGCACTGTATTCTATGCCGGAAAGAATATATTTATGATCTGAAAAGGTGTGTTTTTTCGAAACTCATCTTGAATCTCTTTGATATATGGTCAGAGATAAATGTAACATTGTTTGACTTTCTGCCTCTTACTAAATTAAAATAAATGAAGGTACTTTATTCTTGAAGTGTATAACACTTTACATATAATAAGCTTAGTTATAGTAAAGATGTAATCAAAAAGTGACTCTCCCTGTTCGTTGATGGCTGAGCTTCCCCAGATCACATGATGAGAATTAGCATTGTACCCAATTATCAGATCTTGGGCTTGTGCTGTTGCTGTGTAGATCAGGTCTATGATGTTGGCTTCTGGGTGGACTTCCTGGTCGTGGAACAGTTACGCTGATGTGAACCACGAACTATTTTGGTCCATCTCTACACTTATGCGCTGTCACAATATGCCTGTGATGTATAATGGTGTATAGGTGATATGAGCCCCAGTGGTGGTCACTTAGAAAAAAAAAAAAACAACTGGTGGTTTCGTTAACTGATTCTCCCTTTGTTTGAAAGTTACCTTTATAGCGTCTTTTCTCCATATTTGAACGATAAGGGAAAGCAAGACACGTTTTTTAATCTGATTTTAATCGGACTTAAGGCGGTCTTCTCATTCAAAACCCGTTTTTTGGACCCTTTTTAAAAAATTCTTATTTGAAAACGCAAAGAATAATTTAAAACTTTTTTTATTTATTGTATTACAAAAGTTTCAAAGTAAATAAAAAAATTTTTTTTTGCCTCGATACGTGGGCTGTTCAAAAAGTAATGAGACTTCAAAGTTGGTAGTGAAAAAAAAGGTGTCGTCACGGCGGCTACGATTCCGGGTCTCCGGAGCGTCTGAAATGAAAAAAAAGGGGTTATAATCAGTATAGATGTAATTCTCGGGTGAACCTCAAGCTTAATTTTGTGATTTTTTTTGACAAAATGGCGGCCGTTCAAAAAAAAATTTCAATTTCGGGCTTTTTTTTGTAGTTTAGTGTAAAAAAAAAATAGTAAAAAATTTTTTAAAATTATGGTCGAGATTCACCCGAGAATGGTGACAATTCTGCGTCGATTCCACTTTGTTTCATGAAAATCGGTTCAGTTGAACTGGAGATATCATGGCCGCCAGTTCGAAAAACGTGGTTTCGAGATAAACGCGTTTAAAGTTTGAAGTAATTTTTTTGAAAAAAAAAAAAATCAAAAATGTTTAAATGCAGTTTTAAAGAACTGACAATTCTTCGTCAAATTCACTTTAATTCATCAAAATCGGTCGTGTAGAACCGGAGAAAACTTAACTCATAGGTCAAAATACGAGGGTTTCAAAAAAACCAAAATATTTTTTTTTTCAAGAAAAGCAGTTCTGCTGGTATCAAAGGTATTTTTTTGGCAAAAAAAGAAAAAAAGTGACAAATTAAAGTACGCAATTAACAAAAGGAGGTAATTCTGCGTCATTAAAGCTTTATAATATAAAGTTTATATCATCAAAATTGGTTCAGTAGATGTGAAGAAAACTGGCCAGGTAGTCAAAAAAGGGCATTTGAAAGAAAATCTAAATATTTCAGATATTTTTTACTTAATACTAATATTTATTAGTCGGCGATGCCAGCTCCATACAGGCCACCTTCCTCTTTTTCGTAGAAACTGCTTTCTGCTGCCCTCTCTGCTCTGCGAGCCGTTCTGCCAGCTTTTGATGATGCCGCAGCTCGAGTCTCTGATCGGTTCAATCTGTCTTCATTGCGAGATAGTGCGTATTCGTATGCGTTTTTGACAATCGCAATACCCATCAAACGCATAATTTTAAGTATGGGTATAAAACCGTCGTTGAAGAGGCACGTTGCGATGAAATTGACCACTTCGATGGTGCGTGCGCCTGAGTTGATGTGTTTGGGCGAAAGTGACCAAAGAATAGAATTGTAGGACTCATTGGAATTCTGAGTTTCAGATCCAAGGCATCTTTCAAGCAAATTATCTGCCGACAGCGCTTCGTAAGCTGGTTTTATTACCTCCATCACCTTCTTGTCGAGAGGTGCATACGTGTGGTGAAAGTTATCTAACGTACCTTCAGCAGCTGCTTTCTGCCATGCGCACCAGCTTGACGCACCGGTGGGGCAATTTTGGTGTTGCGGTTTAGCATCGGTGGAGCACTTATGGTAAAAAGTTTTTTTTTTTTTTTATTTATTTTTTTTAGCTTTTAACGTTAAACAGAGGCTTATTTATTACGTTTTAAATTTTTTGCTTGCATGAGGCACAAATTACCAACGCTGACAACGTGGTAAATACAGAACAGAACTCGAGAATGCAATACTTCAAATTGTTTTTGATTGATACTTCGTCGTCTTCGTTATTCTTGAATTTCTTGGCCGATGTACTGTTATATTCAGAATCCTCTGGTCTAAGATGCTGATTTCCACTAAACCCGCGTTTTTTAGCACGATTCTGACGCTCACTTGGGGGTTTTTTTTTTTCTTTATTACTTTTCCGATCCATTTTACAAAAATCACAATAAATTTATGAAAAATTTACTTTTCCGTTCACTGAAGCGCACTCGTCTGTTGCTCAACTCGATACAAACTGAACTAAATGATGCTTTCAGTTGAACACCTGGACTCAAAAAATGCTTCAACCCCTAAAATGAGCAGAAATGTGTATTCGTATGTTTGTATGAATATGTGTGCAAACACGTTTTTACCTAACAATAAACATTTTCAACAGAATTCGGTTGTTACTTTATGCCGCTTCGTTCGAAAATGAGGCGAAAAAAAAATAGCTGTATCTTCTAAAGTATTTCGAATTTCTAAAAATTCTTTTAGGGGCATATTCACAACTACCCAAGCTATAAATAAATGCAAAAAAAAAAGTCGAAAAAAAAGTTACTCAATGAGAAGACCCCCTTAAATCTGCCTCATAAAAGGATGCGTATAAAGATATGAAGTCAAAGTTGTGGATTTGTATGCAGATTTTTATTTAATGAGGATATTAAACTAAACGATTGTTTTACAAAGCAATCGAAAGAATGCCTCAGAACACGGCTTCAATTGTTTTTACACTCACAGATTAATATAATAGTTTGAGTGTTTTTCTTTTTTATAAAGGGTTTTCCAATAACAGGTGTTATTTTGATATTCAAAGAAAAATTCCATTTTTTGAGATAAATGATCGGATGTTTATTTCATAATAAAGAGGAAGGTATGCCGTTAATAATGAAAAACAACATCAGCCAAACGGTCACAACGACACCGTTACAGGACATATCTTTTTTGTTAAATTTTCCACAACAAAACCGTAAACTGGCTGCCCTATGTCCTCGATAGACTTACGAATTCCATCTTTGAGGTCTTGAATCGACGCTGTGCTGTTGGCATAGACCTTATCTTTCACGTGGCCCCGAAGGAAGAAGTCGCAAGGTGTTAAATCACAAGATCTCGGTGGCCAATTGTGATCACCTTTTCGAGAGATAACACGCGCCGGAAACTTTTCCCGTAAAAGATCAATGGTTTCGTTGCTTGTGTGGCACATAGCGCCGTCTTGTTGAAAGTAAACGTTGTCCAGATCAATACCATCCAACTCCGGCCATAAAAAAATTATTAATTATAAAGAACGACGAGGAATGGACAAACCTGGGTTTTCTTCAACACTTTGGGTTACAGCAACAATATTTTTTTCTTCACATCACTAACTTGTCCCAACAGCTCGAATTTTCCACCAATTTCTGTACTGCGGTCCGACAAGGTGCTTCACGACGACCAAAAAATGCTTTAGTTTTGCGAACTGTGACTGCAGAATTTTCACCATTTTTGCCGTGAATTTTTATAATTTCAATGCATTGTCGAAGCGTGTATCGTTCCATGTTTAGTAATGGCGTAATTTCTACTTGTCAAATGTCAAAAAATAACAGCATCAAAAGTGACAGCTACCGAAATAGCGGGCTATTCAAAATAACACCTCTTATTGGAAAACCTTTTAATGAATTTTTAACTTAATTTTTCTGATCTCTGCATGTTCTTATACAAAACCTTTGAGGAATACTACATTATCATTTCGTGAGATGATATTTTTGTACCGGTTAACGAGTTATGCCGAGTCAGATTCGATTATTTCACACAACACTTACACTCGTTCAAGAGCACCAACTCGCTCATACGATCTGAGCAATCTTAAAAACGTTAAGTGAATGTGTTTAACAAATTATAGCCAAATCCAAAGCAATGTACCTTTACCACCAAGATCGACTATAAAATAACAAACCGAGAAACAACCTCAATAAAAAGCAAAAGCAATAAAATAGCAAATAAAATAAAATAAAATAAAATTCAAATCGAAATGAATTCCGTCCAAATTTGACTTGAATAAGATTAGTTCAGATTGAGTTATGGACTGCATTAATGCGCGCTCATGTTACTGAAGGGCGCTGCGGTAGTAGTATTAGTAGTAGCTGAAGTGACGGTAGGCATGCCTAACCTCAAGGCTCTTGCCTCCATGCCTAAACCAGGAATAAAAAAACAGCGTTGAATTAGCTACAAAATCGCAGCACAAGTGTTGGCAGAAGTATTTCACTTGCTGGCCAAAGAGCAGTGCCAGCATTTTAAAATTTGCCTTCCATTGAGATGAGATGAGTTTGCATGTGAAGTGCTGCTGGTCAAAGCGGCTCGGCTCGGCTATGTGTTGTCTATGGTCAGTTACAATTGCTGTCAATTTAGTGTTGGTTGTTGTTCTACGTTGTACACTTGGTGGTAAGCAAGTCAAACTGTCAGTTAGTCGATTGTTGCTGTAGCTTTTGTTCGTTTGTTACCTGTTTTAAGTTGGCGAACTGCAGGTTGAAGAGTTGAATGGTAAACTGAAAAAAGCGCAACCTCATCAGCGAATGAGTTAGTAAAGTGGTCTTAAATTGGTTGTTATTGATAAGGAGCAGCAGGAGGGTCGAATTTAGCAAAAGTGCCAGTGAGCGAAATGAAGGGAAAATGAAGATGAATTTGAAAACAATTATAAATTGTTTACTGCTAATATTAAAAAATTGTTCAAACGAGTTTAATTTTTGGAGTTAAGTAAATAATTTGGAGTTAAGTTAAAAAATAGAAAAAAAAAATATTATTGATATTAAGGTCAAGCTCAAACACAAAGTAATTTGAAATATCAATTCAATTACAAACTCAAAACTCACAACTACAAATTTCCTACAGACGACTTCCAAGTACCAAATGTCATCTGTTAACTACCAACTTAAAGCAACCAAAAATCAACAACCATGTGTCAATCACCAACTACAATATACCACCAATAACCAACTATCGACCACCAACAACCAACTGTCAACTACCAAATTCAAGCCACCTATAAAAAACTGTCAACTACCAACTACAAACCACCAAAAACCAATAAACAACTACCAAATGTCAACCACCAACTAAAAAGCACCAAAAACCAACTGCCAAATGTCATATGTCAAATACCAAATGTCATCTGTCAACTACCAACTACAAGCCACCAAAAACCAATTTCCACAAAAAGTTGTCATCTACTAACTACAAACCTCCAAAAATTAAAAACCAACTGCCAAATGTCCATTGTCAACTATTAACTACCAGCTACCAACTACCAACTTCCAACAAAGAACTTCCAACTAACAACTACCAACAACAAATTTTCAAATAACAGCATTAAACATCCAACTACCAACTACCAACTTCAAACTACCTATTACCAACTACCAAAAACCTACAACCAACTTCCAACTAACAACTTCAAACTTCCAACTACCAACTACCAACTTCCAACTGTCAACTTCCAACTACCAACTACCAACTACCGACTACTTACTACTAACTACAAAATACAACTACAAGCTTCCAAATAACAACTACCAACTTACTACTACCAACTACCAATTATCAACTACCAACTACCAACTTCAAACTACATATTACCAACTACCAACTACCAAAAATCTACAACCAACTACCAGCTTCCAACTACCAACTAGCAGCTTCCAACTATCAACTACCAAATACCAACTCCAACTACCGGCTTCCAACTACCAACTTTCAGCTACCAACTTTCAACTACCAACTACAACTCCCAACTACCAACTTCCAACTACCAACTACCGACTACCAACTACCAACTACTTACTACTTGCTTCTTACTACTAAATACTAAATACTTAATACTAAATATTAAATACTAAATACTAAATACTAAATACTAAATACTAAATACTAAATACTAAATACTAAATACTAAATACTAAATACTAAATACTAAATACTAAATACTAAATACTAAATACTAAATACTAAATACTAAATACTAAATACTAAATACTAAATACTAAATACTAAATACTAAATACTAAATACTAAATACTAAATACTAAATACTAAATACTAAATACTAAATACTAAATACTAAATACTAAATACTAAATACTAAATACTAAATACTAAATACTAAATACTAAATACTAAATACTAAATACTAAATACTAAATACTAAATACTAAATACTAAATACTAAATACTAAATACTAAATACTAAATACTAAATACTAAATACTAAATACTAAATACTAAATACTAAATACTAAATACTAAATACTAAATACTAAATACTAAATACTAAATACTAAATACTAAATACTAAATACTAAATACTAAATACTAAATACTAAATACTAAATACTAAATACTAAATACTAAATACTAAATACTAAATACTAAATACTAAATACTAAATACTAAATACTAAATACTAAATACTAAATACTAAATACTAAATACTAAATACTAAATACTAAATACTAAATACTAAATACTAAATACTAAAACTAAATACTAAATACTAAATACTAAATACTAAATTTTAAATACTAAATACTTTACACCAAATACTTAACACTTAAAATACTTAAAAGTAAAATTTCGAATTTCAAATTTCGAAATTATGTGTAGACCGAAAATTACACTTTTAGCTCAGCTTCCTTTTTATCATGCAGACGTCAAAATTGGGGAGAACTAATGAAATAAAAGCGTAGCATATAAATTAATTATAACATTCCATTTGTTAAAATTCCACACTGCGGTTCGAATATGCCAAAAATTCCACATACGCACACGACTGTCATATAAACAGCAATACCAACAACAATTCACGTAAAAACTACAAAGTTGTCATATGACAGACTTGCACACAAACCCATAAAGAAATGAAATAAAGGGTTATCATGACAGGAAGCTTCTAATTACAACCAAGCAAAATGATATGCTTTGCTTTGCTTTGCTTTAATTAAAATGCAATTACCAAAGGTTTCAATTACAATTCGTGGACTATGTCGTAAAATTTGCAATTTAAAAATAATAATTGTTAAAATTTGATGTTTTCTACTATACATTCCTCAATTTAACTGGCAGTTATGATGATGTCTTCATAAGAGCAAATATTGAAGTTTAGTTTTATGTTCCAAAAGACTGTCTAGCATTCTAATCAGACATCTACTTCTTACAGTTTACCAACCAACTACTATTTTTGTTTTACTACTTTTACATATTGCCGCAGGAAAAAATTAACACATTTTAATTAACGATTTAAATTGCAGTTAACTCCAACAACTAAAGAAAAACGTAGTAGTAAAAACAAAAAATCAAAACATAGATTCTACTACAACGTGTTTTATGGTTGTCTTGCACTAGTATGCGATGAATCTGCCCGACGGGTGTTGGTATTTTTTTTCTTGCTCCACTGTATCTAGCGTAGTAACTAAGGCATGGAACATGGTACCGCGCAGTGGAGACAATTATTGCATGCGGCACTACGTTTAAAGCTCTGGCATTGTTGGCAAAATATATAGCGTGTTAAGGACAAAACATTTTAAACATCTCAACACATTAACAGGCTGATTTATTATTTTATACGTACTCGCAGGTATTCGTAATTTGTTGAAGTCGCATTAATTTAAAGCGAACCTGCCTGGCTGTCTGCCTGCCTGCGGTACCTATGTTGAGATCAGAGATAACAAAAGCTTTTTTTTGTCGGTGATGTTGATGTAACAAGTTGATGCGGGTGGAGTAGTTGGTAGCGGTGGTTAAAAGTTCTAGAACATTTATATGTTATTAAAGATTAATATAATAAGCCGAGGGTTACACAAGCTTAAAAAAACAAAAAATTAAAAATACTTTCCCTTTCCAAAAGTGAGGTCTTTACATATTTTGTCCCGTTGTATTCGAATTTCATAAAACAATTTCATTTCAATGGGAAATTTTCTAAAAAATAAGCAACTTTTAATCTCGAGTAAATAATGAGGTCAGGGTGTTTTTTAAAATTCGATAAAAAATACGAATAATTTTATTTGCATTTTTGTATAAGATATTTACTTATGTATTTAAGGTTGCGTCTTTCTTGACATGATTCGAACTCTTCTGGTGATAGGAAAAAGTGTAGAAAAATTATTATGTCTAGATTATTACAAAATTAGGACTGTGGCTACGGTACTTCGGAATTTAAAAATGTTTTTTTTCTACGAAATGGCTAATGTTGATATTTGTACCATTTTTTGAAAGTTTTGAGTTTTTTAAAATAATAAAAACAAAATATTAAACATAATTATAGTTCCATAAATAGAAGGATATATTAAGAAGGTCTACACCAAATTTCAAGTAAACCAGTTCATTAGTAGTTTCGAGAAAAAAGCGTCAAAAAAACACCAACAATTTTTACCCATTGACTAGAATACTTCCTTAAGGTTAAAAAAAAATATAACATTCTTTATACAGTTGACCCAAAATTCTTTAACGACCTTAAAGAATAATAATAAAACAACTTCATCTACTATTGGAATAAATACGGTGCTTTTAAAAATTTTACTCTAGACCGAATCGAAACTGGATTGTATTAGAAAATCTGGGTCTTTTCTAATCTTTCTGTGTCAGATAAAGATTCGAACATGGGTTTTCGAGACTTGTTGGTTCGCTTGCAACATATTTAGCACAATTTATTTGAAACAAGTGCCTGACGGTTACAGAAGTCGATGGGTATAGAGCAGGCACCTGCCTTTCGGCTTGTTTTTCGAAACCAACTTCCAATAAACACGTTCTAAGGACTCAGTTCCATGAAAAAATCATACTAATGTTCTTCTAAAAGAATCGGCAGTGTTGGATTTGATTGGACCGATCTTTGTCTATTAGGAGTTACTTTCTTAAATCCATTTAGTAGGGAATTCATTTAAACCATGTTTAATAATAAGAAGCTTATGTACGAGCACACATGATGAGTGGACGCAAAATTCATGTAAGGTCTTTATGAACGTATACATAAATTTTATTTTCAGTGTAGCTTTCTGACGAGTTCTATTAAGATCGTCCAACTTTTGTTTGTACCTCCTATACAAAATCATGTTAGAACTAAATAGATGTCCAAGGTAAGTACTCTTTAAGTCTAACCGATTTCGACTTATTTTACTACACATCTATTAATCTTTTTGTCTAGCATTCCAATCAAGTCTCGTTGAGAAAGGCCTACTTCACCTTAAAATCATGTAAAACTTAATAGATGTCCAATGGAAGTAACCCTAGGGTCCAATTGATTTAAACCATTATTAGTTCTTATCTAGTACTCAAGTTTTATAGCTTTTTGACCGAGCTTTGCATAGATGGGCCAACTATTGTATGAACCTCCCATACAAAACCATGTAAAAATTTAGTAGCTGTCCAAGGTAAGTACGCCTAGGGTTTAATCAATTTCGAATATTTTAAGTATACAACTATAACTCTATTTGTAAAGCCTTCTGACAGAGTTTCGTATAGAAGGAACAGCTATTGTTTGTATCTCATATTATAAGAAAATCATGTAAAAGCTTAACAGATGTCTAAGGGAAGTACTCTTAGGGTCTAACTGATTTCAAAAATTTTCAGTACGCATGTATTGCTTTATTTGTAAAGTTTTATGACCGAGTATTGATAAGATCGGCCAACTTTTGTATGTGCTCTCATGCAAAATTATGTTTAAACTTAAAAGATGTCCAAGGGAAGTACTTCCGATATCTAACCGATTTCGACCATTTTCAGCACACATCTATAGCTCTATTTGTTACGTCTTCATGCCTGCCTTACATGTATTTTGTACATTCATATAGCTCCAAAGAAGGACCACCTTAGAGTCTTATCAATTTCAACCATTTCCAATAAAGGTCAAAAACTCTATTTGTTTACACTTCTGACCGAATTTTGTTAAGGTCGGCCAATGTATTTATGTATCGCCCATACAAAACAATGTTAGAATACGTAGAGAAAGTCTAAACTCGTTGCCTTTCAGTATTTTTTTCCTTTGTTAAGAATTAACTTCGATTTTATAGGTGATAGTTCTGGGATTATTAGTTTAGTGAAAATCAGTCCTAAAGAATCTAAAGATTCGCAAATGAGGCCGTTTTGAATTATTGCTTAAAGAGAGTCTTATCAGTATCACATAACGGTTTCGCTCTTGTGATAGTGATTCTTTTCCCTGTTAGGCTAAAAAGTCCGCTTTCTCATTCCCCTCAAAGACACAGTGGGCAAGAATCCACAGTTGAGTAATTTTGTTATTCTCTTCAGCCAAGTCATTGACGACGGTGACAGTTTCTAACACTAGCTTGGATTTAACAATGGGTGATTTCAGAGCTATTAGGACAACTTGACTATCAGAGAAGACGAAAATCGTTTTGCCTCTAACATTATTCAGACTCTTCAGGCTGAAACCTGTATTGATGGCAAGGTATTCCAGTTGAAAGATTGTGGAATGCTGACTTGCGCTGTAGAAGTTGCTCTAATTGGAGTGTCCTCTATAGATTCCAGTTCCAGTGTCTTCCTCCATTTTGGAACCGTCCGTATACCACACAATGTCGTTTTTGGATCGAGTTAGTTTCTTGAGTTCCAGTTAGATCTAGGCGGTATAACTACGATGAAGTTTTTGTTAAAGCAGCTTTGGGAAAGCATGTAATCTAAAGACATGCACAATTACCTTTCTCGCTTTGGGGTCATGATTAAGAAAATGTGTACCTTTAAGGGAGTGTTGGGCACAAGATTACACAGATGGAAAGGACTGTACAGGCTGATTATAACCCACATCTGGAAACATATGTGAATTGGTGTAAGACCTAAGATGACATTGAAAGTAACTGTTGGGGTGAACATTGAGCCGGATCGATTTTGTATGGAGAAAAAAAAAAGTCATCCGGACACCGACTCAAAAGTTAGAGGGACTTTTAAAAACTATTTCTGCATCATTATTTTTTGGATCGGAGAAATCCCCATGGAGTGGTTTTGGTTCTCCTGAACCCTTTTTTTTGGTGTGTATCTAACGATCAATGTATAGAGATTGTACATCATCGTAAGGCTTCTTGCCCATCTCTTGAAGGCGAATTCTTCTACAGGTTCAAAAAGAGGATGTGGATCTGCTAATAAGGCGGTCAATGTGAAGGTTCCACGACAATTTGCTTTTCAGAACCACTCCAAGATACTTTGCTGAGCTTGAGAAATCTTCTTTCTTCCCAAAGAGTTTCAGGCAAGTAAGATTAAACCTAGAAGGCACAATAACTGTATTTTTTGGGTTAACAGAGAGGCCTTCGTTAAAACACTCTTTCTGTACCGTATTCAGTACAGTTTGTAGAACCTTGGACACTCTACTTTCTACTTCCTACTGCTACTCCATCGGCATTCCCAACCACATCTACTCATAATAACTTATTTTTGATTTATATTTAATGATTAACGATAAAAATCGATTTTGGAAAATTTTGAGTTGTGACTATTTTGTATTAAGAGTGCGATATGAACTTGCTTATACCTGCCACGCTTCCATATGGGTGTTAAAAACGTTATGACAAATTTAAAAAACCAATTACGCAGTACGTTTAGGGGTATAAAAATACTATCGCACCCTCGTTCGAATAAATTTATAACAGTTTATAACAAATAAGTGATGTGCGAAATAAATAATTTTTATATTCTAATAAATTTATAGCAGTTTATTTATTTATTTAAAAAAAATTTTTATAACTAAATATTGCAAATCATGAATCATGAAAGTCATGTCTTACTACAAGTTCTCTTTTACCAATATCGAACGCGTCTTTGATAAAATATAATTTATTTGAGAAGTGTCTGCTTATCTTTGTTTTGATTTCAAATAAAACTTTTTAGGTATATCAATTGAATATTGGCTAGGCTGATACATAATCAATTCTTCACTTTATCTTATCAATATAATGTTAAAAAATATGTAATCATCAAAGCATCGTTCATATAAAATAATAAATTGTGCAATGAATTTATTTGTAGATCTAAGACATAAAAGCCTTACAAATGCGGCACTGCCAGAAATGGGCGCTCACTCGTGAGGGCCTTGAGCGTTAAGGCAAAACAGTTTTTTATGACCAAGGCAGCGCAAAAAGTTAGTAATGACTGCAAAACAGTTAAAATGACATCTCCAAAGGCATGCTGAAAATTCTTTATCGAAAAATTTAACGAAAATTTTTGCATATAATTTGCATATCATAGATATGTAGATATGAAATGATGAAGATAATGAAGTGTATAAAGACAGATATACCCACTATTTTGCACGATAGCATTTCATTCTTAAAATATTGAAATTGTATAAAATTATAACCAAAGATGTATTAAAATTCTAGATTTTAATTCTACCGTCTAATTTTCTAGATTCTCATGTGTGCTTCGGAGGCACCTATCACACGGCGCCTCACATTCTTACAACTCTTAAAGCCGTCACTGTTTTTCGTTTGACTATAAGAGGTAACTGGCCAGTTGAGCATAAGACACAAACGTTTTTTAACTCAGCGAAAGCACACCTAGAACACGACTTCATTTTAACGGTTCTTTCTTAAATTTCTGCTGAAATTATCATGGAACACCCATCACTTTACTCTAAAGTCAACGAATTACAGCGGATCCACGCAAAACAGTTCCTTGACGAGTTTGCAAAATATATCCAGTGGCGCAAGAATGGATGCGACTCACTTATAGATATTGGCTCAGGATCTGGTGATGTGCTTATGGACTATGTTTATCCTTTGATGCCGCAAAATTTCGAAGCACTAGTTTTCTCAGACATATCCGAGACGATGGTGAATTACACCAAGAAATGCTATGCCGAGCATGAACGCACGGAATTCAAGGTCTTAGATATCATTACCGATGTAATACCTCAAGAGCTGTACGAACGTTTTGATCATGTTACCTCGTTTTTCTGCCTGCACTGGGTAGATAAACAGCTGTAAGTTATGCAATTGTTTAGAATGATTTATGAAATATTTTTCTTTCACAGGAGCAAAGCTTTGAAAAATATATACCATCTTATACGTCCTGAAGGCGGTGATTGCCTGCATCTGGTTGTTGTTTCATTCTTTATATTCCAATGTTTTGAGATCTTAGCAAAAGACTTGAAATGGTCTAAATATATGTATGACTACAAGCGATTTACACCATATTTGCAAAATTTTCCAGACCCAGCTGCAGAACTTGGTCAACTCTTAAAGCAGGCTGGTTTTGTGGATTGCAATCTTGAGAATCGAAAGTTGGAGTATGTCTTTGAGAATCGGCTGCATTTGTTTAGTAAATCTTCATTTCAATATTAATGTTTTAATGCTATAGAAGTTTTTAAAATTTTTTCTAGCCTTTCTGAGGTCTGTTATTGTAATTTTTGACCGTATGCCGGCTGCTCAGCATGAAGAGTTTTTCGAAGATATGGTCAAGATTGCAAGGAACTTGGATGATCAGTGTCAGTTTATAGAGACTTCCGAGGACTATAAAGTCATTGCCAAATATAAGGTGGTGATGACTTATGCTCGCAAACCTGCGGCCTAAGCGATAAAGAAAGATCAAAACATATAATGCTACAAAGAAGAGATGATCACGTCGATTAGGAGGTTACCCCTATTTTTAAAAATTTTATTTCAAAAATAATTAAATTAACGTATAGAAAATGTTTTTTTATTAATATAACTAAGTTATAAATCCGGGTCCGTGAATTCTATAGCAAATCTGCGGGCTCTGAGCTACAAGGCAACGGACGGGTTACAAAATTCAAAGGGAGGTACCCATAGAGTTTAATAGATTTCAACTATTTTCAGTACACATCTATTACTCTATTGGTATAATCTTCTGACTGAGTTTTGTTGAGATCGACCAACTATTGTATATACCTCCCATACAAAATCATGTTTAAAGTTAATAGATGCCCAAGGGAAGTACTCCTAGGGTCTAACCGAATTCGACCATTTTCAGTACACATCTATTACTTTATTAGTAAAGCCTTCTTCCTTCCCAATAAACTATTATATGTTCTTCCCATACAAAATCATGTCAAGGCTTGATAGATGTCCAAGGAAAGTGCACCTATAATTGTCTCGTTAAGGTCAGCTAATTTTTGACAAGTACCTCCCATACAAAATCATGCAAAAACTTACATGCAAACATGCAAAAAGTACACTTAAGATCGAACCGATTTCAACAATTTTTGGTACACATTGTAAAACTAACAGAGAAATTAATTTTTAAGTAAGTGTACCTCGAACGTCGATAACGTATATAGTCCGTGTTCACTGCCATTTAAAAACTACTTGACCGATTTATTTCAATCTTTTACACATTTTCTACATATAAAATACCTCCCCACCAACGTTTTGATAAATTTTGCTTTTTTACATTAATGGGGGTTTGCACCCACAAAATGTCGGAATTTTTCGTGGAAAATAGTGGTTTACTCTTTTGATGGCCACCAAAAATTGTTAAATGAAAAAGAAACAATCAAAGAACGTTGGGGGGAGGATTTGATGACACTTTGACTAAATTAGATATAGTGAACACCGCAAACACTACGGTCACTTGTGGTGACCGTGGCATGCAGGTTAAGTGTGTGGCTTAGCATGCTCGGAGCCCGGGTTCGATCCCCAGCCGTGGCGAAAAGTTTTTTCAATAAAAAATTTTTCTGATCGGTCACCACCTCTCTGCAGACAATGGCAAACCTCAGAGAGTAAATAATGCCATGTAAAGCTTCTTGAGAACATGAGCCGTTCGGAGTCGGCATAAAACATGTAGGTCCAGTTCTCGGTCAATTGTGTGCAAAAATTTAATAACACACACAACACAATCGATCCTAAGAAGCTCGGTCAAAGTCCTTTCAAGGGCTGAAATGGCCAATTGTTTTTTGTTTTTTTGTTGAACACCGCAAACTGCTATTTTTCTAAGACGTTCTGGGAAAAGCTCTGTCACCGGCTTGTTTTTCAATATTTCCAGTTTAAAAAATTACAGAATATTGTTAAATGTACACTTTATAATGTCCAAAAGGTATTTAAAAATTTGCTCAATCCATACTCTTAAAACAAATTCACAAAAAAAGTGTTTTTTTCTACGCTAAAATTCATACCCCCTCTTTAAGGTAGCTCAATTGCTTTAGCTTTTCCGGAAAACATAGAACATTTTCAAGGTTCAGATGATCAAGATGTCCTAATGTGACTTATTTGCTACCGAGGTTTATCTTTCTTACTTGCAGAAGAAATGTCCATTCAGTTGGAATATGTCTGGACGTTTCTTCATGTTCAAATTATAGTTTACATAGTGAATCAGTTGAGAGATTCATTTTTTGGAGATGTTTTTCGTATAAAATGTCCACTTAAAATTCCAGTTATGGGATTCTTAAATCGTTTTTCCCTATGTTCAAAAGAAACTTCGATTTTTAAGGTGATAGTCCTAAGAATATTAGTTTAGTGTTAATCTGTCCTAAAAAGTTCTTTCAAGAATGTTGACATTCGGAGAATGAGGTTGTTTGACGTGTTGCTTGAAGAGATTTCTACCAACACTTTAGAACGGTTCCGGTTCTGTGAATGGTGATTCCGATCCCTGTTTGGCTAGAGAGCCCGCTTTGTTACTTACGCCATAGTTCAGAAATCCGGTGTATGGTAAATTTGTTATTCTGTGCAGCCAGGTCTTTGACGGTGCACAATGATGTGCCCAATAGGCAAAAGTCCGAAAATTTGATGTCTCCACTAAGAAAACTGTTATAAAATTTTTTTGATTCACATCTCCCTGCTCTAGTAGGAGCTTTGGAAAGTCGACCTTTTTAAGCAAAAAAATTACCGGTATAAAAAAAGCAGTTTTAGTCTTTCTGCAAGAAATATTCCCAAAAATACATTTCTTACACTATTCGATTCAAACAAAAGATATTTGAGTTTTAATAGAGGTACAAATAAAATTACGTTTATTTTAAAATTTTTGTAAATAAATTCTTTTCAAAAGCTTACATTTCGATACTAAAAAGACTTAATTTGCGATTTGTTCTAACTCCTGCACTTATTCCCCAGTAGACAATGACAGCGCTGCTAGCAGGCCTTCCTGTGGATTTTGTAGTACTGCCGTGCTCAAATACAATTACCCTTCTTTTTTATATGAAGTGGGAAAATTGTCAGGCCTTCAGCTCTCATTGCTCAAAAGAGGCCTGTAAGAAGCACTCCTTAAGAATGGCTAAAAGAAGAGGTAAGCAAAAAGTATTGAAAAAATATTTTTTTCTTTTAAACCTTTTTCTGTTTATTATATATTCTATGATTTTATCTTATCTCCTATGTTTTTTTTTAGTCAGATTAATTTCAATCTATAATCTTTGATATAGCAGTAAGAAGGGCCATTATTATGTCATATTTTTAACTGATATATATTCTAACTTTAAACGAAATAGTTGCCCTGAAGTATATGAAAAGTCAGTCTTTGAAGGGAAAAAGTTTGTTGTGCTTTGTTGTGGTTTGTTGTGCTGCCTTTTGTGCAGAAAAAGAAGGCCTTCAAGATGTGCTTATAAGAGCAGCGAATAAAGCATGTGTTTTGTCTTCAAAAGTAGCAGTATTTGCAGGCCTTCGTATGAAGAGCGCTGGTTTAATTGCCTATTGGGTTTTTGACAAACAATAGCACATATGTATGTGTGTATGAGAGTGCATTCTCACAAGAGTATTATTAATATGTATACATTATTATTGTTTTGCATATACTAGGGTAACCAAATTAAAGGATCCCGGAATCCCGGACGATTTTTTTTTTAATTTGGGTTTTTAGTTACAAAATACGAGGGTTTTGAAAATAGTAGAGGAAGTTATTAAGTTTTTAGTTTTACGGTGCCGAATTTTTCGTGGCATTTTAGGATCCAAAATTCAAAAAAAGAGTTCAGTACAAGAACTGGTTCAATTGTGGATCAAGTTAAAACTGGATTCGGCACCACAAATGACGGAAATACGGCTCGTCGATTTTTTTCTAGCACACTTATCGCAGCTGAAATCACTGGAATTAATGAGGACTTGATAAAAAACTTTTCCATTATTCTGAGATTGCTTTCATGTGGACAGCCAATTAATATTACAGAATTTGAAGAATTAGTTAAAATAACGAGAAACATGTATTTGATTCACTTTGGATGGTATTATATGCCAAGTTGTGTGCACAAGATTCTAATACACGGAAGTGATGTAATAAAATTTTTTGATTTGCCAATAGGTATTTGTAATGCATTTTAATATAAATTTTTGCTATATAAATGTTCTTTATCCAAGGTAATTTGTCTGAAGAGGCATTGGAAGAAAATAATAAAAATATGAGGAAAGCCCAGTTGTCCCATACAAGAAAAGACTCCAGAACTCACGCCAACAAGGATCTTCTTTCTATATGTTTATTTATTCGGATCCTTTGCTTTCATCAAAAAGGATTGTTACAGAAAATAAATTAATTTTACCTTTAGAAGATATTAAAACATAAATTCTGTGTGAAAATTTAGAATATTCGAGCATTTTATTGAATGAAAACTGAATAATTTCTTGAACAATGTATATATTGAGATTCATATTTAAAATTGTTTTGATTTATTATTGTTGATATTTGCTTAAGAAATAATGTTTGTTTTGTTCTTAATTCATTTTCTTTTTCATATTCTATATAAATTCTGAAATTGACAATTTTACAGTTTTCACACTCATTTTTAGCTTTTAGAAGTCCGAGACCATAATCCATCTACATATAAAATGTCATCAAAATCGGTCCATTATTATAATTTTGCCCACTCGCTATATGGGCTCACATCACTGTGCGACGATGACATTCTCTAACACTAGCTTGGATTTAAAAATGGATGATTTCAGAGCTTTTAGGGAAGCTTGACTATCATAGAAGACGAATATCGTTTTGCCTTTAACATAATTCAGACTGTTCAGTCTGATACACCTCTTAATAGCAAGAATTTCTGTGCCTTTCTCTATTTTAGAACCCTCCGTATACCACATAAGATTGATTTTGGATGGAATTTGTTTCTTATGTATCCACCCAGCAAAATTTTTGACACCAACTTGGCATGAATTCTTAGATATACTGTTCCCAGCAGACATTCTAAGTATCCATTTGTGCTTCTTCAGCCTTATCGAAAAGTGCTTTTAAGAGGCATTCTCATAAACTTCTAAAAGGCTATTTGAATAGCTTCCAAGAATGCTTCCATGGCATGGCTTGTGCAAGGCACAGATGAAATATTTTCTTAGATTCATTTTGACTTATGTCTTCTGAACCATGGAATGTCTTCTTGAAGTATTCCTAGAAAATACCTACTAGAATGGTTTCATTGAAGGCATCAAAGAAATCTTCCAATGAAAAATTCTAAAAGCACTTCTAGAGAAGACTAAGGAAAGCATTCCTCCCAATGATATGCATGTGCTCAAAGAATGCCTTCTGGGTATGAAAGGAAATTAGAAGGGATGGAACTTACGACGTTCCCTACCTCTTGGAAGTCTTTTTTTTTTTGCTGGCCAGTTAGATCGATGTAGGGGAGATAGCTACGATGGAGTTCTAGTTAAAACAGCTTATGGAAAGCATATCATCTAAAGGCATGCATAATTCCCAATCTCGCTTTAGGTTAATTAGCGAGAATTGTTCCTTCAAGTGATGGTTGGAGATAATGTTACCTAGATTGAAAATTCTGTGCAGGTTGAACTACGGCTCCATCTGAATTTGAACGACATTAAGGACCGCTGTTGTGGTGAATCAGACACTTGTCATGCAAAACTCCGCCTGGTGGTGATGATGGTCAGCCACTAGCCTGTCCCAAGCCAGAGACAAGGAGGAGGGTTGTGTCATGCGTTTTTTGACTACGGTTCAACTAAGTATGTCACATAAAAGATAGGTTGCCATGAGCCCTCGCTTTGAGATGCAAAATCATGGAAGTGGGACATAAAATCTGGTAATTGTACCTGCGTATCCGTAGCAAATGATACAAAACATACTGTTAGCACGGGGATAGTCAATAAACCTGGTTTAGCCAAGATAATTACCGACATGAATAAAAATCTGATATTCTCTATGGGTTTATGAGAATAAGTGATGATAAATTAATTTCCAACGATAGGGTCTATATATATATGCCCGAAAAAGTGGTTTTAAAAGAATGCTCATAAAGGAGGAGAAGTATTACAAGGGCTGATTAAAAAAGGAGTATTGACATGGAGTTTGATCAAGGAGCATAATAGACCCTATGTTCGATCATGCTACATTGTGGTAATGTTGTATGCTGGCTGATCAAGTTTTCTAATTTAATTTAGATAAGGCGATCAGTTTTGGAATAAAAAAATGTTACAGTCTTTACTGGTAGTGTCTGAGACACTCAACAGGATTGGCTGTACTATAGCACTTTATGTCTCTGATTTGTTGATTCAGTTTCGAATCATAGCATAGCGAATACTCATCTAGTATCTATCGGTATAGTATACCGGGATACTACGATAAGCTTGCTCATCAAATCATGTGTGCTTAAAATATCAATTCATGTCTGGTTTTTGTTGGAAGCTCAATCCAAGGTGGAAGCTCCTTTTGCCCGGGGAGACTATCGTGGGCTCTTCGGGGAGTTTCGTGCTGGCTGTGGTAAGCTTAACGTTGCAAGCTAGACAAAGAGTCGGCGTGGAGTTGCGTCTCAGTACAACCAGGCTGGCATATCCTATATGCAAGAGATTTTAGATAGGTCTCGCTCCTCTCCAATGGAGGTAGATGGAATTCAACCTTAAATTAAATGTCCACAAATTGGCACTGGGGAATCGGTATCCGGAAATCGGAGTTGAGGTAGGCATCTACTAAAAACACTGAACCACTACTTGTTCTACATATCCCTGCAGATTTTCAACTCGTTCTAACCGCTTGATGGTTGATCCTTCTAGGGTTGTCGACCACCACACTACAGACGCTTATAATAGTATTAGTGTAACCAAGAACTTTTAGAGATTGTACATAATCTTAGGGCTTATTCTCCTGTTCTTGCCGCAAATTCTTTAAAACATACGGAAGATGTGTGTGTTCGTGGGCGGACGACGCCTATTTTTTTTGTCTGTGTGTTGTCCGTAAACACAGAATAAGAAAAAGAAGTTTAAATAGTTACATAAAACTTGGTACGCATGTCCATTTACCCAAAGATTTACACTATTGAATATATTTGGAATCTTTCCTCGAACACCATTACTTCCCATACAACCCCAAAATTTAAAACTCTTTAAATAAGCTTACGTTGAAGCTACAGGGATAAAATTTGTCATGAATGCATTTTACTTGAGTAAATTTTTATTAATTTTTGCTATTCAATTTAACAAAATATATAAAATTTGAAAAATGAGAACAAGATTTTGAAAAAAAGATGAAAAATTATTGATTCTTAGATATCTAGCTACTTCTCCCATACCCATTCCCTGCATTACTGTGACTGTCAACTTCAGCATCTTATAAAAAAAAATATCTCAGACTCAAACTGCCACTAAACGAATGATTGATGACATTTCAATTTTGCGCTTTTTTTTTTGCCGCTTCCTTTAGAAACTTTTGACAATTTGTGCGCAATGTTGAAGCACGTCTGGCTTAAATTGTGACAGCTGCAGTTTGACAAAAGTTTTGCCAACATTTCGACTTTAATTATGTTGCAATGAAATTGTATTTTTACGAAAGCGATTTCAAGCTATTGTTCTGAACATAACCGAAACAACAACAATAACAACAAAAATTGCTTACAATGATATCAATCTATGAAGTGGCAAGCATCAGCGAACAGATCAAAAAATCAATTTTAGTGTGAGCAGCGAAAAAAAAAAGAAATGCGAAAGCAGCATCAAAAGCAAGAATTGGCAAAAAGGACACGTCTTCGTGTCATAAATTGTGAATTACACTTGCAAAAATGTTTGTGCACTTTCATTAATCATACGCAGATTGTGTGAATGAAGACCAGACCAAAAAGAACAACGAAAGTATGGGTGCGATATAAATAAAATTTTTATATGTTATAATAAAAAATGAATGTCCTGACAAGAGCTGGCAAGATGAAAAACTGTAAGGAAATGTTGGCTGAATAAGGAGATAAGAGTCAATGTTGAGTTGTAATGCTCTTCTTGTTATTGTTGTAGTTCAATGTTGAGTTGTAATGCTCTTCTTGTTATTGTTGTAGTTCAAGTGGAAATAGTCTGTGTCATTGTCAGCGGTTTTTACGGTTTGCTTTGGGCGTTTGCAGTGCACCGCCATATTGATTTCGCATTTTGACACCTTCTTGTGATGACATTTCATATAATTTTTCGCCTTCTATTTAATGGATTAAAATATAAGCTACAAAAAAATTTTTTTTGTATATTTGTTATAAATGATTTGTGCTAAAATCATACATATCTTCAGATGAAGTTGATATATTTTTTTCACTTTTTTGACAGCTACAAATTCACGCCACTACCAACATTTAATTGAAAATAAATGAAATATAAAACCTTTATTTTTTTTTCTTTGTTTTCCTTGAGCGATAAAAACAACCCATCATAAAATAAGAGTTTCTTGCTGAGGTTTCTTATAACATTTCATTTATAAGAGCCAAGATATTCTCCACATTTGCACTCATTAAAAGTCATGCCAACCGCCTGTGAATTTAACCCTTTCTCGTAGACATTCTTCTAGCTTCCTACACACATGATTAAATTTCTCAAATCTTACGCGACGTTGGCAGTATTCGGCTTTGGCAGGATGCGTTACGCATATTTATTTCAAAACTTTTTGCAATGTTCATAATTAAATACCGCATATATGTGAAAAAAAATAAAAACAAACAAAGCAGAAGACAGCAGAAAACCAGAGCAAATTAACAAACAATCTGAGGAAAGTGCAGAAAACTGTGCAGAAACTTTGGCAAAAAGATTTCATGCACACACGTAGTAGCTGGCAGCAAGGACTTGTCTTAACTTGCCGTCTGGAAAACTTAAGCATAGAGATACTCAGATACTCAACTTATTGGCTGCAAGTCTGCTGATGCGTCTTTGCCGTCATCGCCATTGTGGAGTGTATAGAGCATGTTAGACGCATGTGAAATATAAGAATGTTCGTTACTGAATCTTTAAACATTATAATACTTCGCAGTAGTACAAGAACCCGTCTTACAACGGGTTGAAACCATTTGAAGAAAAAAAAAACGACAAAAGTTACTTCGATTTATAAAACTCATAACATTTTATATCCCAAAATTTTATGTGCATACCTTCAGGCTGAAAATTTAAAAAGTATGAAAAGCACTGCAATAGTAAAACATAGTTAGTTTAAACGATATAAGGTGCGGATGAAATCAGACAAAATTCTCCGCAAGCATTTCATAATAATAGAGGATATGTTTCGCAAATTGAAGTACTTCGAAGCAATACTTACTAAAAATGATATTGTTACTGTTTGCTACTTTACGAGACGTATGTCCTGTGTAAACTGAATATAAGAAAATATCAATGAAGCTGATTTAAATCTCGATGTTGTCAAGCAAAGATTATTGGCTAAAGAATCCAAGATAACAGATCGGGAAGGCAAGCCAGCAGATAATCAACCGAACACAGCTCTTTATGCATAAAAAAAAATTTCGAAAAGCAATGACATACCGCATGGATACCGATGCAATAGAAAGGGCTATATGAAAAAGGATTATTGGGTACGTATCCTTAACAGTAAAACAAATAAAGCGTATCATATGAAGTTGGAATGTGAACCGGGAATTCAATATAGCGTCAGAGGCTGCTGAACACATGTGTAGAACGAAATGGTGTTTCTCGTTCTTAAAGGCATTCCAAAATCCAAAGAGCAAAAGTTTAGCCAATGAGAATGAGACCAAACACTGAAGTTCTATTGAAATCATCGAAGAAATGGTTAACGGTGTCAATGCTTTTAAGAAGGACATGCTATATGCTGCAAAACTGACTCGAAATCTTCTCTCAATTCCAAATTTGACTGCTTTGGATATACATAAGTGTAGAGTATTTTGGAAAAATGTACAACTTTGTAATAATAGCTTTCAAGAAAGGAAATCTGAATGAACCAAAGTAACATCTTAAGAAATTTGAAGCTAATTTTGGCAAAAAAGAATAGTTGCTATTTTGGCAAAAAAGATGTAACATGCTAGAGACAACCATATCCAAGATCTTATCAGACACAATATGGTAAACTCAGATAATACGACTCAGTTGATTTTTGCAATAAATTTAATTTTAAAAGCGTTTTCCATAAAAAAAAAACAAAAATTAACTTATAATATATGGATAATATTAAGCCCACTGAGTCATTAATGGTAATGCTGAAATTTCACTACAAATTCAATCAGTAGAAAATTAGGACGATAAGACTGAAGATTTTTATCATGAAGCCGAAAAAGTGTTAAATCACAGTATGCCAGAACCTCGCGGAAGCGAAAGAATTAAAAACAGGCTTAATAAAGATCTTTCAGGATATAGAGCCACCGCAGATAAAAACTACGTTCCAAACAATTAACTAGCAATACACAAAGTAGAACATATGAGACATATGCAGGTTGTTAATGATGAACTTGATGTATTGGACAAAAATAAGCCAGTTATGCCAAGTCCTGTTGAACTAGAGATTTTAAGATCGGAATGGGGTTTTTTAAGTTAAAGAAGATGAAATCGGAAAGCCCATTTCATATAAGGTTCCATAAGTATTCCATAAGTAAAAGTTTCCACAATCGTTTCGTAATCCAAAACGTACTAACTGGGATAGGCTTACCAGTGTTGCTCGAACAAAACTTCTAAAAATAGCCCATACTCAGAAATGAGCAGTGGTTAACTGCTGTAGAGGCCCTGGAGAAAGTCATGCAGGTCGCCTGTAAGGTGTCTTGCCTAGTTAAAAGGAGTAAGAAGAAATCCTTTTCTCTATAGTGGAGTAGAGATCTCTCTGACCCTAGAAAAAAAGTGAGGCGAACATTCAATAAATGCCACATACTTAAAAATTGGACACCTTACAAGGAAATCTTAAACACCTACAAAAAAGTTAATAATAACTTGCGATCTTGGAAAGAATGAATCGAATCAATTTAAAACCTTAAAGAATAGGCTAGACTTTGTAAAATCCTTTTCAAGAAACAAAAGAACGATATTTTTAAAAAAATGTGGATGGTACGTGAATCTCTGAGGAGCCTTTGGAACACCGTCTGGATACACAATTTTCCAACTGTAAAGATAACTGTGATGACTATTCACGAAGGGAGATGTTGGTAAAAGTTCTTATGAGACTATTATTAATATGGAAAGACCCTGTGCTATAAATACGTACTCAACACATACGTAAACAAACTATAAACGCTTTAACTGCGCTCCAAGGAGCTGAAGAACAGTCAAAGTTATCTTTATTCCGAATTTTGGCAGACAGGGTCACGAATTGGCTAAATATTTCACACCCAGCCGTACTTACATTGCTACGTTGAGTGGAGATAGTGCTGCAGGAGGCACAAAGTAAACAATGATAAGCCGGGAGTAACTGCAAATGTCGAGAAACTTAGTATATAAGGAGTATACAAGAACACCAGCCTTAAAAGCAGGTCCCTGCTAACTTTGAAAAGCGGCAAAAATACTTTGTCACAAAATCGCTGACCCTTTAAGAAAATACCAAGTCTTGGAAAAGAAATACACGATGTCCCTAGGAGATATTGCATGGGTCATTAAGGTTATTTCTGATTTTTCATGGGACATATACTAAGGCGAGAAAACCGTCAAGGCCCAAAGCTCAGTGGAAGAGCACAGTACCTTTGGCCCGACACCGCAAAGGGCCAAGACAGACACAAGCAGTCAAATTGAGAGCCTTTGCAGAAGTAGCACAGGTCCGCAGAATAATTGACGTCCTTGACGAAGGCAACAAGGACGAGTCCCAAGAAATCCTAAGGCATTAGTGGAGGTAGATTCTGTCTGCAATTACTAAAGTAGCCATGAGAGTCTTTAGGAAGAATCCAGGAACGCCTCTTTTTTGCTGTGAGAAGGGATGATTGCAAGGAATCGTCGAGCTCAGCAGAGCTATAAGCTTACCCAGTAGATATTTTAAAAGCAGTTGAAGCCCGTGATATCCCATCACGTCCTAGACCAAGAGGTTGATTCTCGTTAACACCGATATTTTTATACCTTTAACCTGAAAGGTCAGGGTATATTCACTTGGTGCAAGCGTTGCTAACGCATAGAACGAAGCGAGTTCGGTATAGAAAAGTATATATATTCTTGATCAGAGTCACCTCGTGAGTCGAGCTATTTATGTTCGTCCGTCCGTCCATGTGTGTGTGTGTGTGTGTGTGTGTGTTGTCCATAGACACAGAATAAAAAAAAGGAGTTGAGATAATTACATAAAACTCGGTACACATAGTCGCATGAGCTCAAGGATTTGCTCTATTGAATATTTTTACAATCCGCCCAAGGGCACGTCTACCTCCCATACAACACAAAAATTAAAAACTGCATAAATAAGCTCATAATTAACCTACAACAATAAAATTAGGTATATATTTTGTTTTATAGTAAAACAAAACTGTACTCGAAAAATGGGTGTCATTCGCTCACGGACACGTCTACCACCCACACAACCAAAAATTAAAAACTCAAAAAAAAAGCTCATGTTTAACCTAAAACAATAAAATTAGGTATGTATGTATGTTTGGAGATATCAAAAAATGTCAAAAGAAAGATATCTTCGAAAAATGGATGTCAGCCGTCCACGGCCACACCCACCTCCCATTCAACCAAAAAATTTAAAACTCAATAAATAAGCTCATGCTTAACCTACAGAGATAAAATTTGGTACGTATTTTTTTTTTATATCAAAACAAAGATGTCTTCGAAAAAAGGATGTCATCGGACACGCTCACCTCCCATACAACCAAAAATTAAAAACTTAATAAATAAACTCATGTTTAACCTACAGAGATAAAATTTGGTACGTATATATTTTATATCAAAACAAATATGTTTTCGAAAAATGGATGTCATACGCCCACGGACACGCCCACCTCCCATACAACCGAAAACACAATAAAGGCATTAACATGTGAGCTATAGCAATAAAACTGGGTATGTTTAAATTGTTTATCAAGATGAGGATAAGATATTGTCAGGTTCTAACACGGAGAGAAATTTGAGATGAAAACAATACAAAACCAATTAATTTTTGGAGTGATTCTGAGCTAAGCCATATTTTTCTTGATATCAAGCCCTAATGTGATTGTTTATTGTTTATCAAAAAATGAACAAGCTTATTTGTGCAAAATGTACGTGATGTTTGGATAATTTATCAAAAAATTAATATGCTCACTTGTGCCCAATTTATGTCATTTTGGTATTGTTATGCATTGATAGTAAAAGAAAAAAGTAAATAGACCAATCTTAGGAATTTTGGAATTTTTAATAAAAATATGTCAAATGTGAACAATATTTTAAAATAAATAAAAAACAAAATACAAAAAAATATTAAAACGCCGAGAAACAAAGAAAAAAAAACAAAAATAAAAATGACATTTAAAATAAAAATTATATTTTCATTGTCCAAATTAGATATATTTCTTCCAATTTGGACAGGAAAATATAATTAATTAATTTTTTTCTCTGCACTTTTATACTTTCAGGAACAACAACCAATCGAGAATTACATCGTTCGGGTGCTCATAGTTTTGATATGCATTGACAACAACAAAATTAATTTTTTTAAAAACAAGCCCCAGATTACACGCATTTAGCTTAAATTGACGTGTTTATCAAAAAAATTTTCAAGCCCAATTTCGGGCATAAATTACGAACGTGAATAGCATGTTTTGAGCTCTTTTGAGCTGATTTCAGTTACGAACGATTTGAGCTTGATTTTAGCCCATATTTTTTTCTCCGTGAAGCTGTTAGTTTTCTGCTGGAAAATCATGAATCTTCATAGAAATTTTCAATAAAGAATAAGTAAATAATAAATTTCAGCATCTTTCCATATTCTTAAGACAAGATTGTTTAAAATAGATTTCGTTTTAAATGGAATTTTTTAAACAAGCTTTTAATAACATTTAATTATGACATATAAATTTTTTGTATAACAAATTTTCTCAATTCAGACCTTTTATCTAAGAAAAGTTAAACTTAATTTAAGTTGGCATTAAATTAATTTTTCAAAATTAATTTCTTTGTAAAAAAATTTCAAAAATTTGTTTTAATTTGTTTATCCAACTGTTACTTATGCATAACTTCATCATGCAGCATATGTTTAATTAACTTCGACAAATTGAAAATTAAGTTAAAAAGTTTTTTTTAAATCATAATGAAAAGCCTAAATATAAACAAAACATTAAAAGCAAAAGTCATAAGAACTGTTGTACTGCTAGCGCCCCTCTTATCAGCAGCTCATCACCCAACAGCAGCAGCCATGGTAGCCAAGGAAAGCAAAACCAGCCGTAACTTCGGTAACAATAATTAAATTAAATCGAATTTAAAAGCAAAATCAAAAGATTAAGCAAAAATGTTTTTCTTCAATTAATTATGAGAATGAGGTAACATTATTGAGCTGGAGTGCCGCTGAGTGGGTGGTGAGTGGTGAGTGCTGATGGATGGCTGGCTGTTTTACTTACAAGAGTTGCCAAGTCAGCATTTTGTCGGAAGTCGTTCTGGTGTTATGCATTGTTTTATTTTGTTGTTGACTGTCGTCTTCAATTAATAATAAGTAATTCGAGTTGTTAAAAGTTTTAGCTAAGCTGCAAAAAGGATAATGTTCTACAGAACTGTGAACTAGGTCCATCACCCGTATAAAGCTACGTTCCAAAGCAGAGCACATGCTATGCAACCCTTACAAGCGAACTGTTACTCTTACAAAAAAAAAAAAAAAAAAAATAGAAGAAAAGTGAAACAGCTTCGAGAAAGGATAAAAGTCACAAGAAGGTTCAAGCTGAAAATGATGATGATGATGCTGATGAAGTAGTAGAAGAAACCAGTTTTTGCCCAAGAAGTATTGCCGCAATACGGTAATCGAACTGCCATAAGCATACAAACACCCCTACACACACACACACACACGCACGCACAGCAACTCGAAGCATTATCGAGTGCTTACAAGCCATCAAGGATAACTAACCACAAAGCATAGATTCTACAGTTTCATTGAAAATTCTAAACTCGATGATGATGATGATGATGTAGATTAAATTATTTGCAAGAAAGTCGCACGGCAGTCGATTTTGCTCATTTTAGCACAAGTTTTCAAACAAAAACATTTACAAAAACAACAACAACAACAACAGCCGCCGCACTAACTCTTCAACCATTGATGGCCAAAAGTTAAGAAATTTTGTATGAAAGCGTTTTGATTTCTTGCAATCCATACAAGTTGTGTGGAAATTGCAAAAATCAAGCTACCATGAAGTAGAACCATGAAGTAGAACGACGCTTCAGTGAATGAATAAATCCAGCTGGGTGGGCGTGCAATTGCCTCAGGACTGCAACAAAACAGCAGCAGCATCAGCAACAGCAGCAGCAACATACATGAACTCAACAATTTGCAAACCACAGAACCGGAAGTTTTCGCTGCTGTTTGCTAATTTCCATGCTCACTCTAGAAGAAGTAGGACTTCAACGTTTAACTTGGAAAGATAAAGAAAATCAAACTTAGAGTACGCTGGCATCGCTGGTCTTAGAGCATTAAGTTGGCAAAGAGTTGAGCTTCCTGCGCGGCCACACACACAATTTGTTGTAAGAGTTTTAAAAAAAAAAAAATGATGAACGATCCTTAATCACTTGGCTTCTATGCAGCAGCGTTGGTAGCTTCAGCAATAGTTGACTGGATGGGCGTTAGTGAGGAATTTTTGTGACTTCTTAGGTAGCTACAGTAGAAAAGCAATCGATTTCTTGAAGTCAATGGTTAGAGAGAACTTTCATAAACTTAACTGTTATTAAATGCTTAATAAAATTTATTAGAAAAAGAAAAATTTCATTTATTTGATATTGCCTATGAATTTAGAAATGGGTTTTTAAACAATATTTTGATACAATGAACTCGTTACTCAAAATTGTTAATTCAGTGATTGCTTCTTATAATTTTGAACTTAAATTCGGAACCAAATATTGAAAATATATTGAGTTCACGAAGCGGAACCGCGATAATTCTGATAAGAATTATTCACATAAAATGAACATTATTTTCGTTGATTTATTAAATTTCAAAATAAAGTCTTTGCGATAACTTTGTCTAGCTCGCATAGACAAGAGTTGTTCTGTCTCTCCACCTGTAGCATCATAATGTGCCAAAGATTCTCAGTTGGGTCAAGATCAGAACCATTGTCAGACCAAAACAAGATTTAAAGACCGAGGAAGTTTTGATAATTTTTTACTCGAATAAGAAAATAAAAAGAGGAAAAGGTTTAAAACCTAAGTCAATTGTTAAGTAAAGAAAAATAAATCAAATCACAAGAGAATAATTGTATTAAATGCCATCGGCAGTTCCTTCAAACATAACAGTTATCCAAATGTTAAAAAAAACATTCCCCTATAATTTGACTAACCAGTTGCCAAAATGTCCTTCGAATGCACTCTTCGCTATAACGTTCTTCAGGTCTTTGACTCACATAAGCATTCCATCTCAGCCGTATTAGCGAAGTATCTGTAAGACTTTATTAAAAAAAAAAACTCCTCTTTTACGATCTTAACGTTTGCAAAATAATTTCTTAAACTAATTCTTTTTAGCAGAAAACCATCAACAGTTGTAATCTTTTTACTTAAATCTAATCCATTTCCAAGGCTTATTGATCCTGTTTCGGCAAATCTCTTCAAAGTCACCTTGTAAAGCTTTGTATAATGTTGAGGGCGCAATTGAGTGAAAAGACCGAGAGTTTTAACTACAACAAAACTTTATTGAACAAGTATGTAAAGAAAGTCTAAAGTCGGTTTAGGCCGACTATGAAATACCCTAAGCCTACTTTAAAAAAAAACAAGTAAAGAAAGTCTAAAGTCGGTCTAGGCCGACTATGAAATACCCTAAACCTACTTTTCAAAAACAAAAGATTTTTATTATAAATGATCGTCTCCGTGGGTGGATGAAGCCTATACTTTATATGCATTTAAATGTTGATGAAAAATTTACACATACCAAGTTTTATTCCTGTAGCTCACAGTTAATGCCTTCATTGTGCTTTCGCTATGGGAGGTGGGCGTGTTCATGGACGAATAACTCCCAATTTTTTAACATACCTTAGTTTTGGTATAAAATACATACATACCAAATTTAATTTCTCTATGACAAACATAACCTTGATTATTGAGTTTTAAACTTTTTGGGTTGTATGGGAGGTAGGCGTGTTTGTTGGCGGATGACGTCCATTTTTCAAAACCATCTTTGTTTTGTCATAAAAAATATACGTTTTAAATTTTAGCTCTGTAGGTTAAACAGACGCTTATTTATTTCGTTTTCAATGTTTGGGTTGTATGGGAGGTGGGCGAATCCGTGAGCGGATGACACCCATTTTTCGCAGACATCTTTGTGTTGATATAAAACTCATACCAACCAATTTATTGTTGTTTTTATTGTTGTAGGTTAATTATAAGCTGATATATCCAGTTTTCAATTTTATTTTGTATGGGAGGTAGGCGTGTCCGTGGGCGGATGATGCCCATTTTTCAAAATAATTTTTGTTTTGTTATAAAAAACATATGTGCCAAATTTTAGCTCTGTAAGTTAAGCAGACGCTTATTAATTGTGTTTTAAATTTTTGGGTTGTATGGGAGGTGGGCGTGTCCGTGAGCGGCTGATACTTTTTTTTTCGTAGACATCTTTGTGTTGATATAAAACACATACACACCAAATTTTATTGTTGTAGGTTAATTATAAGCTGATATATCCAGTTTTCAATTTTACTTTGTATGGGAGGTAGGCGTGTCCGTGGGCGGATGATGCCCATTTTTCAAAATCATTTTTGTTTTGTTATAAAAAACATATGTGCTAAATTTTATCTCTGTAAGTATAGCAGACGCCTATTAATTGTGTTTTAAATTTTTGGGTTGTATGGGAGGTGGGCGTCTCCGTGAGCGGATGATACCTTTTTTTTCGCAGACATCTTTGTGTTGATATAAAACACATACACACCAAATTTTATTGTTGTAGGCTTATTATGAGCTGAGTTATGTAGTTTTAAATTTTTGCGTTGTATGGGAGGTAGGCGTGTCCGTCCATCCATGCCTGGGGACATATGTTTCTTTTTGCTTTAGATTCCTCTTCTTCTGAATTAGCACAAGAAACTTCAATAATTCAAAGGTATAAATTGTTGCATAAAAATAAGAAATTTTAGAACATAATGAGAATTATAATATTAACAAAATATAGTTACGGTGGCGCTACAGTGAGTAGAAGTCGACCGTTACAGTCTCCGCCTCTCATCACAAAGTAGTCTCTACGAGTGATTAGCTCTCTAAAGGTCGACCTCTCCTTCTCATTGGGTGGATAAGTTGGCCATTGTTATTGTTTCTAACCAATTTAAGCGCTTATATATATATATGATGAGTACCTAAAGGCAGAGATAAATTTGTTGGTTTGATAAAATTATTGTGAAATAAATTAAATTCTTGTTTTTTTCCAGTCTTATGGTAAAATTACGTACTTTAAGTCAAATTTTCCAACAGCCACAAATGCTTGTTCCAATTACCTGTAATTTTTAAAAACTATTTTTAAAATTAATGAATTTGATTTTTTTTTTTTAAACAATATTTAAATTATACTTAAATTGCACTTCATATTCTGGTAGTCTCACAATACTAGCAATGCTTTGTGGAGTAATTCTAATTCAATATAAAAAAAATAAAAAGTACCACGAAGACATTTTTAGTACATTTTCATACACTTGATCTTCGTTATATCGACTTTCTTTGCTTTTTTTGTATTTCTTAAAGTTTTCAGTACCTTTTTTGTGAATTTTTACAACCATATTTACAACAGTGATGATATTTGATAATTTTGGAGTGGAGTTTTTTTACTCTTCTGAAAGTACTTTTTCGGACGTGAGAGTACCTTTTGTTAATCTATATATATATAGGCGTTCAGAACAATTTTCTCTCGTGTTTCTCAGCCCATATTGATAGTTGTTTTTTTAAATGAATCAGAGTGCGGAGTAAAAGTGCACCAAATATTTTGTATCTATAATTATAAAAAGGCAAACAAAAAATTGGTCGAATTTCGACCCCAGGCGATACTAGTATTATTAAATAAGCTTTTGTTTTGTTGCTGAGGCACTAAGAAACCTTATATTTTGTGAGGTTCGACAAAAAATTGGTTTTGAAAAAAAAAACCAATTCGGGGTGGCGTGGGGTTAAGTTGTGCCGCATCGATGTTAAAGGTTGGTGGGAAGTGAAAAACTAAGCCGAAAACCTTCATAACTACCCAAGTGTTGTCCCTAGAGGGGTGAAATATTCGGCCGACCCCAAGAAATTTTTTTCTCCGAAATTTTTCAGGAACAAACCTGCCCTAATCTCTTGGTTTTTTCTTTCCAACATTTTATCGAAACATATCTACCCTATATTTCCAACCTTTAAAGGGGCACCTATACATGTTTTTTTAAAAAAATTTTTTTTCTAAAACTGGCTTCCATCGCTCCCTAATTCTTTAGATTATAATCCTAATTATTAGATTCTTTCCTAATATTACGCCTCTTTTTGTGGCGTCGTCGACAACGTGTAGATTACGCAATATTTCTTGCGCTTCTTGGTAATCTTCACGCTCAGTCCAGGTTTCTGGATCGGATCAAATCATACCGGATCAATCTTTTTCATACCTCTTTTAAGCCAAAAATGTTAACTAGACGAGCACGTACTTGATTTCCGTTGCTGCCGATATCCTAGCTATCATCTTCCTCGTCGACATTTTCTGACTCTATAACTTCTATCATCTCGTTCTGTTCATCGTCAGACGATTCGTCCGTCTGAAAATCCATCTGAAAATTTTTTGATCGGATAACCCAAATAAATACTGTTAAATTTCTCTTTAATCTTCTCTTAAACCGAATAATTTTTCGGTTTCAATATTGAGAACAAAATCTTAATCATGCGTGACGTTTACTTTTTTTTGATGATTAGTGTATCCGAAAGTACTTTTTTTGGGCTAAAAGGAGTTAAGGACTTTCGAAAATCGAAAGGAGGTAAAAAAATAGATATCCACTACAAATATCATTCCTGATTTACAACACATTCAAACGAACTGCCACCCTGATCAGCTCTACTATTTTATTTTTCTATAACATGATCGTCTCTTTCTAGCACGAAGGCATTAATGTCAAATAAATTTAATTGCTTGAAAACTTAATTTTTGGGCCAGCTCCGGTAACCGCAACTGGATTAAAATTTAAAAACTGAAGGTAGAGTATTATATTTATTTAACTATGTATGTATATTGAACTGTTTGTCCATTTCTATTAATTTGATTTTACTTTAAATAATATATTAAATCCATCAAGAAAGTTTATTATTCATGGAGAAAAAAAAATAGTACAATTTGATGTCAAAAAGTATAATTTTTATTTCGATTTGGTACAATTTCGGAAAAGTCATTTCCCATCCCTGTTTTAGCCCTTAAAAGAATTTTTACCGAGAGGTCGAGCAAAACAGTCGCTCGATTGGTTGACACGCAACCTGATTTTTGGAAGTGAATTTTGATTACCGATGAAGCAAAATTTCAAAGTATAGGGAATGTACATTCCACAGGAGATACACAGGAGATAAATCAATTTCGGTGGATGTTGACTAGGGAGGCTCGAATGTATATGAAAAAGAAATTAAGTCAAAAAGTACCCTCAATTTCTGAATCTTTGGGATGAAAAACTAAAATATCGTGAATTTGAGGGAAATCGGTTGATTCCGGAAATGACGATGAATTTTGCTCCTATCGTTTTTTTTTATATTTTTCAAGTGATTCAGTATAAAAATTATTTTGATTGGCTTCCCTAAGTAGGGCACAAAAATTCAAAAATCGTTGTTTTTTCCCAATAATTTTTACGAATATCTCTCAGAATTGCACAAATATTATACGATTTTGACGAATAAGGGCTCATTGGAGAGGCCATGTGAAGAGCTATCGATTAAATTTGTAAATTTTTCTTAATTAGCTTGAATTAATTCATTCATGGCCAGGACATATTAAAATTTCATGTTTTAAAGACAAATTTTTCCATTAAAACCTTACAATTTTGCGTATGACAATATAATTAATATAATTAAAAAAACCGTGTGATGATATTTTTTCAACTTTTTAAATACACACATAATTTCAAAGTAGTACAAATGAGTCTTTAAATTAATCGAATTTTATTTTATTGAAAAATTTTAAGCAAATCCTTTCACGATTCAAGCTTATTATATTTGTGGCGTGAATCGCGAGTACTGAAAACGTGTCCAATAGACTCTAAGTATGTGGAAACTGAAATATCTTTGTTTTTCATCCCAAAGGTTCAAAATCTCGTATGATTTTTGACTTTCAAAAATGAGCCGACCTAGTGTTGACTCATTATGTCAGCTCAGATCCCACAAATGTGTTGAAAAAGGGCAGAGTTTTAGCAAGACGGTGCGCTATGACTGGAGCTGTCGGGTCCCGATCTCTATTTTCGGTTTATAAATAAGCGTTCCGCGAAGACCTTGCAAGGTACCGATTTTTAATTTGTACCGATTTTCCAAAATACTTTTTATTTCGGTATTATTTTTATAACAATTTAAGAATATTTTACTTACATATGTTTTGATTTATTTCTTTTCATTTGTTTTTCTTGCTCGAAAATTTCGATATTATTATCGTTCACACCATTAAAATTGATCTATGACTCAGATTTTCCCATTTTTTGAGTTTTGACTTTAAGATATATATATTCATAAATCTTTGTCCCGATTTTTTAGGTTATGTCCCGATTTTTAATAAAAAAAAAAATCGGGCAGCTCTTGCTATGCCACACTTAAAATCTAACAACTGCGAAATTAATGAAAATAAAATCGAATCGCACATTGCTATTAGGTGCATTGAGAAAAAAATTAATTTATTTTACCGGAAATAGTATGGTAACTAGCCTGAATCTAACTACGCAAAACATACCCAACAAGTCCTTTGAAAATTACCTGAAATATAACCGTAGTTTGTCTTTATGATGTCAATAACGTATTTAAAGCAAGTGACTACATTCGGACACAACTATCCAAGAGGTGCCTGATTAGGTCTCTGTTCGAACACTGAAATTCCAGTAATAGCACTTTTTTCGGTACAGAGGTCTGACATTCACTGACATGGGCACCGGTCATAAATCTGCTGCTTTATTGAAACAAAATATGGCATTGTTTTACAGGCATTTTTCGTGATTTAATTCCTTCGGACTTGCTGTTGTGGAATAACTTTGAAAGCAAAGTGATACCCAACAAGCCTCCGACCATCAAGTCAAACACTCGCACCGAAATCATCGCTATACTTTCCGAGATGCTGGAAAAAATAAGTACAAAAGGCACATTTTTATTTATATATGACTTAATTTTTGGACTATAAGTAAACTGGATAACTGATAAAACTTTTGGGATTTTAGTATTTTGAAAAAAAAAAACAAAAACCTACTGGACATCCATGAATAAAGTAATCCCAAAGATGTATAAAAAATTCTACAAAAATCCTTCAAAGATAGGACTAAAGCGCGTTTGGAAATCTCCGATAAGCTGAAAATCGTCACTTGCAGCAAGAAAACGCTTAAGAAACTTTAACAAAAAACTTATGTGACTTTATACAAAGGCTTTGGCAAATTTTGAGTTTGCCAAGTGCTTGGGTCGGCATAAAACATGTAGGTCCAGTTCTCGGTTAATTGTGTGCAAACATTTAAAAACACACACAACACAATTGATCATTAGAAGCTCGGTCAAAGTCCTTTCAAGGGCTGAAATGGCCAATTTGTTTGTTTTAAGTGCTTGGGTAATCCAATAAAGTTATATTTTATGGTTTATATTTGGTGGTTTCCAAACTAATTTTTATTTCTATTGGATATAAAGACTGGAGCACAAATATTTTATGGGTATCAGACAGAAATCAACTCAGTATGACAAATAGAAAAAAATTTATCAATGGTTATAACTGAACTTTTCGAAATGCCAGAAATTAAGAAATGTGTTTCTTATATTTCATTTGCCAAACTTACAGTTGTCAAAGAAGTTGTCCTCAGTTGTCGCAGTTGAAATATCAGAATTGAACAGCAACAGCGTCCTGTGAGTAGAATTGCTTCTTTTTTTTTTGTCGATAGACTCAAACACTAAGATGAGAGAGCTTGATTGATAACTAGAGTCGATCAATATTTCTCTTTAGTCATTATTTAACTGGTATTGATTTTGAGCAACCCGATAGATATGACCAAAAGTAACAAATCAAAATTAAATTTAGGCAGCAAGTTTCGAAAGTGTTTTGCTTTTTCTTATGCTATTTATAACTTGACTCATATTTCAAAAATATTGTTGTTGAAATTTGTTGAAATGTTGACAGCCATCCACCCTCGGCCGTAATGAAATAAAATAAAATTTAATATTAATGCTTTTATTTGGCATACTTTTAGGCGGTGTTGCCAACTTTTTATTTTGTGCTTATATCACTTATAATATTTGACTGGCAACAAAAGTCAGAACAAAAACAACAGCACTAAACGTTATGTTTGTTATGTTTTATGGAAAACTAAGTTTGTAGAAACATGAAGAAAAAAAATTTATCTCTTTTTATGCTTTGTTCTTTTTTTTTTCTAAACTCTGTTGCGTAAAGATGTTGCTATACAGGCAGAAGCCACCACCGCCCTTGTCTATCCAAAAACACAGGGTTGCTTTCTTGTTATACTCACTGTTTTTGTTGTTATTATTATATTATCTCTAATGTGCAACATGTCGAATCTAATTTTGAATTTGCTGCCAACAAGTTTGTAAAAAATAAATGTAAAAGTTATTTCAACTTATATAGCTAGATACTTTCTTTTTTTATTTGATTTTACAGCCCATCATCATTTGTTGTTTCTACAATTTTGCTTTGCATAAGAGTTTTGACTAGATTTTTTGTTTTTTTTTTTCGAATTGAGAAAGGAAACAATATAAATGCGGGTCTTACGTAGCCCGCTGCTGCTGCTACCGTTCGCAGCATTTTGTTGTTACTCACATACAAACACATATATATGCATAGATATAAGAGATGAGATGAAAGATGTTTCATAAAATGTTTTCGATTTAAATCATTTTAAAGCTTGTTGTTGCTGTTGTTATCCTGACGAAATTTCCATACATGTTGTGATGTAAATTTATGCGTTTATATTTTGACAGTAGATTTACCGCTTAGCTAGCTGTACTGCTGACATTTGACATACAGTTGTTGGTAACACGCTGTCGCCAACAACATCTCATAAATGTCACAACTGACATGAATTTAAACTGATAACATGTAATTTTATTTTTTTTTTTTAATAAAATGTTAATCATGAATGGAATGAGTTGTGCTGCCATCATTGATGAAAGTTGATGGTGGTTGTAGCTGAAGTAGAGTGACTAAAAATTTGAATAAATATTAGAAATTTTTTTATTATTTAAAAAAAACATATATTTTATTTTTAAGATAATTGCATTCATAAAATAATATCGGCCAAAGTCCTTTTAATTGCCGAAATGGCCAAATTGTTTGTTTGTTAAGTCATATCTAGAACGTTCATATCCATTTTGTTTTTGGTGACTGCCATCGTTTAACATTACAATGTCTTAAACTTTTTCAAGACTATACAAAGATTTTTGAAGTTAACATATTAACCTTGGCTTTACTTAAACACCATCGAGCACCCAGGCGCGGATACAAGGGGGGGGTAAAGGGAGTAATTACCCCCCCCAAGAACTTTTAAATACTTTACTTTTTAATACTTTATTTGGAGAAAATAATTGTGCTCACAGCTTAAGGGTACTTTTATGCATACATAAGCGATTCTGAAGACGTTTTTTGAAAGAATACTACAAAAAAATGGTCAGAGACATTGTTAAACTTTAGTTTTTTTATTGATTTTAACGATTATTAAAGTATTAAAAAAAAAATTTTGTTTTTTTTGTTTTGTGACGTCATTTGTGTGTAGGTGACGTTTTTATGAAGCGATGCGAGACGAGTAGGACCATTTTGCTAGTAGATTAACACGATCTGTAGTCATCTTCAAAAAACAAAATATAATTATATGTAAAGCAAACACTTAAGTCGAGGTAGTAACTTTGCCTTTTTTAAAAATGATCCTGAAAATAAAGTTACATTTCCTTAAGTACTAAAATTTACAGCCATGTTTTAAACAATCAACTTTTAAGACGCGTTGTTTTCTTACAAATAAAAATAAAACAAAAAACCTGAAGTCACTACCTCAGCGTAAGTGTTTGCTTTATAATAATTATATTTTTACAAAACATTAACGATTAGTTTAAAAATGCCCTTTATATGAAATCATTGAGCAAGTAACATTGATTTTGATTTGTAATGAGCGCAATTAAGATTTTGGCAATGAAGACCATAGTTGCCACTTAAAATATTTTATTCTTCTAAATTTTTAGTGAAAGCCTGCCAAACTTTTTTGCAACCTGTGGGCCAACAAATTTTATCATAAAAAAACAATACGTGCATTGTTATTTTCAGATTTCACTTTATAAATTTTCAAAAAAAAAAAGTTCAAACAATGTAAAATCCAGTAGTCTGTTTTTACTTCAATTATTTCATCAACAGTTAAAATATTTTTCAGAAATATTTCAGCTATAGTCTTTATGAAAATATTATAAACATCTGTAATACTTTTTATCATATTTGATATTTATATAACAGTGTTTTTTTGAAGTGAATTAATGTTAGGTTATAGTTGCTGAAATTGTATCAACTGCGCAAAAAATTTGTTGCATACATTTATTTTTGTTTGAGTTAATTCTTAATTTTTTGTAATTCTGAAATTTTTCAAGCCTACCTTAACTTCATCATAATATAAATAGGCGTGGTGAAAACAACTAAGAACCATTTTCTCCCGTGTTTTTCAACCGATTTTGATAATTGTTTTTTTAAATGAATTAGAGTGCGGAGAACTCTATGACTGCACCGACTATTTTATACAACTATAAATAAGCAAACAAAAATTGGTCGATTTTCGACCCCAGGCGGTACTAGTAATTATAATTGCAACAAACCAACCCAATTACCACAACCGACTTTAATGAAATGGAACTGCCAAGTTTAATCCACTTTTAGTAAGGAACTAATTCAATTATTCAATTATTTCATGAACTTTAAATTTGGCAGTGTAAAAAGGTGAGCGAAACTAAGGTTATTGATATGAACGCCGTTTTACTCTTTGTAATAATGACATTTTTCCACTAATTTCTAAAACGTTTGTTATCTTTGCCACGCTTCCTATCAGTGTAGCAACAGCTTAGCGAAGTTTTTCTACACTGCGACGATTAAAAACATGGTTACGTTCAACTATGCAAGAAGAACGATTGAATGGACTCGCATTATTGCATATACTTAGAGACATTGACATAAATATTAACGAAGTTATTGATAATTTTGCGATAATTTTGTCATATAATTTGTCTCTATCTAATGACTATCTAATAACACAGAGTAACAAAATTAAGCTTTATAAAAAGTGCAGAGATCTCGATAAACAATTCCGAATAAATTTTGGCTGCCCAATGAAGTCAAAAATGGACTTCGTTTTTCTCCATCAGCTTGAGTTTTTGAGTTATAGGCAAAAACATGAAAATCAGTTCGTTTTCTGATAATTTTCTTATATCTATTATATTGATCTACCGATGTGTATAACTATGACTGATTTCAATGAAGACATACTAGACTTTAATTTTTACAAATTCAATAACAATATATTCGACAGTTTCGAAGATATCGACGAAAAACGTTCAAAGTCGAAAAACTTTCACAATTTTACGTAGGCTGCTCTTTTGAAATCCTTCATCTTTGATATTTTTCAACGAATTTACAAAAACTTTTTTAATTTGTAGAAAATCTCTGAATTTTAATAAACATTTTATTTTTTTTTTTATTATCTTGCATATTTTCAAACAAATTGAAAAAACAAAAATTTTTGTACACTCAATTTTATTAAAATTCACTTCAAAAAGTTCCTACGTAAGTAGAAAATAATTTTATACAAAAGTAGTGTGCATTTGAATAAAATTTAACGTACAAAACTGTTTGTTTTTTCAATTTCTTTGAAAATATGCAAGATAATAAAAAAAACTAAAATGCTTATTAAAATTCAGAGATTCTCTACCAAATAAAAAAAGTTTTTGTAAATTCGTTGAAAAATATCAAAGATACAAGGGTTTCAAAAGAGCAGACTACGCAAAATTGTGAAATGTTTTCGACTTTGAACGTCGATATCTTCGAAACTGTCGAATATATTGTTATTGAATGTGCAAAAGTTGAAAGGTCTAGTATATCTTCGTTGAAATCAGTCATAGTAATACAATTCGGTAGATCAATATAATAGATTTAAAAAAATTCATTTCAAATTCAAGATCATTTTGTATTGAAACAATGAGTTTCAAATTCCTTTAATTTTTTTTTTAATTGAAAAGAACTATGTTTTTTCATTGCACATACTTGAAAATATAATTGTGCAATTTTTTTATAATGGAATGAATGTGAAAAATTGGAATAAATCAACCTTAAATCTAAAATTAGTTAAAGTTAGAGTTTTTATTTACTTTTCGCTAAGATATTATTCCAGAAAAAGGGTGAAATAAATAAATACGGAAATGTGCGTGTATGTGTCTGGAAAAAATGCCTTTTAAACAATTCAATAATTTCAATTCAAAAAAGTACAATTTGTCTATATGTAAAAAGACAAAATTTTCTCAAATCGAAAATGTGTGTCTTTGATAATTTACCCCCCCCAAGATTTTTTCCAGATCCGCCCCTGCGAGCACCTCCATGCAAAAGTTGTTTTTTTAATTCTACGTAAGGATACGATCTTTACATCAAGTTGATGTAGATAGAAGCCCAATTTTATGCTTACAGCCTTGTAAGCAATCTCTTAAGCGACTTCAAATTCTTCTGAAAACATTCTCGGCAAGCCAGTTCAACTTGTAAGCTACTTACGGGACTTTGACCTTTGACCTTTAAAGCCAACAACATTGGCCAATAGTGTTATCGACAATAACCACTTTGTTTTATGTGGCGATTTAAATATTAGTAATGTTACAAAAAGATTTCTTGACTGTTTGTCGAAAGTTTGTCTGAACTTAGTCGATAGCTCGATGCCAACAAGGTTTATTAGACATCATTAGACTGTTTGATCAGTTAACTTTTTTATCTGATCATGCTCTTTTTTTTTTTGTACGTTAAATGTTTGTATTTCTCTTTTTGTCTCTGAAACTACTCAAAAGTTTTTTTCGTACCGTGATTTTAGGTCTGTTGATCGTGCTTCCTTATTTAATGATTGAACTTCAATAAGCTGGACGGATTGTAGGTTTTTAAACTCTTAAATTAATAATCTTTTAAACACCCACGTTCACATACGCTCGCGTCGCATTATTAACAGCTCATGTCCCTGGTTCACTCAGTCTGTGAAACAAGTCTTAAAATACCGATTCAAAACCTACAGCAAATGGAAGCGCAATCCAACTGATAATCTAAGCTGGGAGACACATAAAAAGGCAAGGTATGACGCTACCTCTGCTATAAGATTATCAAAATCTATGCTTTATTAGTCAAAGCTGAATCATTCTCTGCCTGCGTAACAGTTATGGAACAATTTGAAGAGTATTGGAGTATGCCAAAAGGTCTCTGAGAATTGCAAAATTGAGCCTGATCTGCTTAATAATAACTTTGTATCTAGTTCTAAAGGTAACATTGTTAATTTACTCGATTCTGGTGATAACAATGTAGTTTTATCTAATAATGAATTTTATTTTAATGCAATTTATGAGAATGATATAGCTCGGTCGGTGCCTAAGAAAAATTGAATGAAATGCTTCTGAAGAAAATGGAATTTCTATGAAATTTATCAAAATCATATTGCCTTTTGTTATCAGTCCGCTTATCCATATTATTAATCATAGCTTCACCACTTCATGCTAACCTAAAATCTAGAAAGTTGCGATCATCATTCCAATTGCTACAAAACCAGTCGCTTGTCAACCATGTGATTTCCGACCAATAAAAAAGCTATCTTGCCGATAGGTCTCAAAGGGTCAAAGTTGGGATAAATGTCGCGAAGTTAAAAAACATCACTTGGTCCGTTCTTATAATGTTACAATGTTTACCAACGACATTTACAGTAAGTGTTAGTGGTGATCGTGGCATGCAGGTTAAGTGTGTGGCTTAGCATGCTCGGAGCCCGAGTTCGATCCCCAGTCACGGCGAAAAATTTTTTATTGAAAAATATTTATTTATGGTCACCACCTCTCTGCATACAATGGCAAACCTCAGAGAGTAAATACTTGGTCCATGTAAAGCTTCTTGAGAACATAAACTTAAGCCGTTCGGAGTCGGCATAAAACATGTAGGTCCAGCTCTCTGTCAATTGTGTGCAAACATTTAATAACACACACAACACAATTGATCATAAGAAGCTCGGTAAAAGTACTTTCAAAGGCTGAAATGGCCAATTTGTTTTTTTTTTTGTTATCATGTTAAAATGCATGCGTTTCAGTTAACCCTGCCACCTTCAGTTATATATGTCTAGGCCAATCGGTTTGGCAGAAGATCTTTGTGGCAGAGTTCATCTTCTATGGCAAAATTTTTGACTGCTTCACACAATCCCCTATACTAGGCAGAAGAACTATTCGTCATCTCCTCCCTGGTGCAATAAAGAACTACGTTCACTTCGTAAAGGAGGAGAGATAAGAACTATGGCGTACTTATTTACTTTCTTCTTCTTCTCTTAACCTCACAAATAATCTTCACGCCTAAAATCTTTATACCCCCACGCGTACTGCGTAGGGGGTATATTAATTTTGTCACGACGTGTGTTACACCCAAAAGGAGGCGTGGTAGGCATAGAAAAGTATATATATTCTTGATCAGCATCACCACCTGAGTTGATTTAGCCATGTCCGTCTGTCTGTCGACACGATTACAGCCGTAATTTTCTTAAATAATAAATAATTTATTAATATTTCAGCTTTTTTTAAAAAAACTAAGACCAATTTCGAGAATGGGCTAAATTGGATGAAAACCACGCCTACCTCCCATACAACCCCAAAATTGAAAACTCTATAAAGAGGCTAATATTAAAGCTACAATACTGAAATTCAGTGTTTGTGTATTTTATGTCAAAACAAAGATGTGTTAGAAAAATGGGCGTCATTCATTCACTAACACGCCCACCTCCCATACAACCCCAAAATTAAATAATCCATAAAGAGACTAATATTAAAGATACAAAACCGAAACTCGGTATTTCTGTTTCCTATGTTAAAACTGAGGTGTGTTAAAAAAATGGGCGTTATTTACCTGCTAACACGCCCACCTCCCATACAACCCTAAAATTGAAAAATCTATAAAGAGACTAATATTAAAGGTACAAAACGGAAACTCGGTATTCGTGCATTCTATGTCAAAACTGAGGTATGTTTGAAAAAAATGGGCGTCATACACAAACTAACACTCCCACCTCACATAAAACCCCAATATTGAAAACTTTATAAAAAAGCCATATATTTAAGCTGCAGGCAAACAATGTGAGTATTTTCGACACATAAAAATAATAAAATCTCTAAAACAAAAAGCTCATACAAAGCTTATACAAAAAGCTCTTTAATTTAAGATTCTTTTACCCTTAAGAATCGGCCGTGGGGGCATTTTAACTTCGTCCAAGTCGAAGATATACCTTACGAGTTTTTCTGCATTTTGTGAAACACAGCTGATTTGTGAAACATTAGCTGATGTCTTAGCAAAGTTATATAATCTTACAGATGATTATTCTCCTGGACCCGATGGCTTGTCTGCTACTGTCATCAAAAACTTCGCGAACTTTTTGGCTCATCCCCTTTTGCCTCTCTTTCAACTTATTATTTCTAACTCAGTTTTTTCAAAGTTATGGAAGAACTCGTACATAATATCTTTACATAAAAAAGGACCTAGATATAATATTTCTAATTACAGACCTATTGCAAAACTGTCATGTGCTCCCAAAATTTTTTAAAGTATTATCTACGACATTCTCTTCTTTCATTGCAAATCTATCTTTCCCCTAATCAACAGGGCTTCCTCAAAGGCAGATCAACTACAATCAACCTCAGAATTTGTTTCAAATGCTTTAAGCTTGTTGGATGCAGTTTCCAGAGGGTTTGACAAAATCTCACACACTGGTTTTCCACATCTGTTTATAACATGGATTAAATCTTATCTCGAAGAACGCTGTTATAATGTCATCTTTAGATTTTCCAATTCAAAATCTTTTACAGCTACGTCTGGTATCTCACAAGGCATTGGTCCTTTGCTATACGTCTTAAAAATGCATCAATGATTCTAATCTGGTGATATGAAATCTGGTATGCTGGTGATATGAAAATCTATCGGCGCATACAAACCAATGCCGATTCTCGCAATCTTCAAGAAGATCTGTTCAGCTTTTCCACTTGGTGTCAAAAAAATCATCTGGAGCTCAATGTCAGCAAATGTCAATCTATAACATATTCTGGCAAGCGATTCCAACTTCCTCCGAGAACGTATTACATTCTCGGCAATCCAGTTCCTTTTGTAAGCTCTTTACGCGACTTAGGTGTTATTTGTGACAAGGAACTTAACTTTAGGTCTCATATTGATAATATCATAAGTAGAGCCAACTCTGTACTTGGTTTCGTTAAACACTGGTTCAGAAATTTTTTCAATTCTTACGCTACGAAGTCTGTCCATCTTCTTTTGTTAGACCCATCTTCCAATGTGCCAGCCAGGTTTGGTCTCCCATCTACTTAATTATTTGTTTATAGTTCCTCTTAGTTGCTTATATTTTTTCAAAAAATAAGTTCTATTTTTAATGCGAATTTTCGCAGAACCTTAATTATTTTCAACGAAATGTCTATTAAAGTCAATGTTTTTGAGTAAAAAACAATAAATTTCAAGAATTTAATAAAACAAAATTTTGAAAGAACTCTTACCAACTGTACCTATGCAAGTATAAGTTTACAAAAATTTGAAAATAAATCCAACTCTAGCCATTGAAACCAAATACAATGCACCTACAGCCTTGTAGGACCTGCTAATAGAGTTCACAGAAGTCGACATGCAAATATCATGTCTTCCTTAAGCCTGAAGCTAGGAGTAGTATTCTATGGAAAAGCAGTAAAACTTTTTTGCTGCATTGCTGAAACAACAACAAGAAAGTGTAGAGCAACAAGAGCAGAGCATAATCCTTTTTAAGGATATGGCCTAAAAAATGGTTTCTCTAAGACGATTGAAAGCATTGCAAGCTATTGTGTGTGAATATGGATATGTGTATGTGTGCTAAGGATATTTTTATTGCATGTAATTTCATGGTACTGGACACAGCCAAACCAACTCTCAACCACCCACTACGACTACGACGTGCTGCTACAACCGACTCTGACATGCATGCGAACTTGTAAATCCTTTTATTGAAATGTCTTAGTCCTGTGCTGGTACAAAAAATAGGAAATCCAGAGAAAATAAGAAGCATAAAATAAAATTTTATATATTGCCTTAAGTTAAAGAAAGTAATCAAAAATAAGAAAGTCCGTTGAGGCAATAATAATTCATTTGCTAACCTGTTATTATGAATTTGAAGGATATTTATGCTCTTTATGGGTCGGTAGGGGTGTGTTAGAGTTTAAGCAAGACGTTTCGCTAAAATACAAGTAAAAAGAGGAGTAAGTAGTGCGTGTTATATTTTTGATTTATGTTGAAATTAAACAAAATTGTTTCTGTTGCAAAAAGGAAGTCATGCGGCGAACTAATGTAGAGGGAGTTGAATAGAGTTGTCAGACTTTCTTTGGTGGAATGAACTTGCTAAGAAGTAAAAAACATGGATGTTTTAAAATTTCTAGGATGTGTGGATTTTTGTTTAAGTTCTTCACATAAAAAATTGTTAAATAATGCTAAGGTACAAGTATCTAAATAAAATTATATATCTTAATATATAAAAGACAAGCATCATGCTTTATACCGAATATCGCTCAAACTGTTTCTTGCTATTGCATGGCTTTTTAAACTTATCAAATTTAATTGTTATCAGCCTAAAAGTATGCACAGCAAATTCAGTCAATTTATGTATTTACTGACAATCCGATGAAGGAATAACTCTCAGAATTCAATTAATCACTCAAACTAGCTATTTCGAATTCATAATTAGTTTTCTTATTTTTATTTTTAATTCAAAATTGTTATTTTAGTTAAAAAAATTTATAAATTAAATTAAAAAATCTGCTTCAGCAGACATTTTTTTTTTCGGCAACAAGCAGAAAAATCCAATAAAATGCAGTATAAGTATAAATAGCGCTCCCACATCCTGTCTGCCTTAGCAGCAACGCTAACAAATGTAAAATTTTGCTTATTTTCATTTGAATTGTTTTCTTGCTTTGCTTTGCATTTACAACCAAAGCCAAAGGGTCAGTTTATATTTTTATATTTCATGCTGCAGTTACCTTTGAGTCAGTCAGTACAAAGGACGCACCCATTTTAAAAAAGTAATAATTCGATTAGAATTTTAACGCATACGCTTTAAAAGCTTTGCCATTCCACCAAAAAAAAAATTTAAAAAGGAGTCTATTCCATTTGTCCTGACGCCAGCGGCTGTTTTATCAGCGTGTCGTGCGTGTCAGTCAATGAATGAGTGAGTGGTGGGTGGAAGCTACTATGCTTTGGTTGTTGCTTTTATTATTGTTACCCTTTTATAAAGACGACGACGATGATGTTGATGATGACGATGATGGTAATGGTGGGAATCGCTATTTTGTTGAATCAACATTGAAATTTCAATGCAAGTTTTTATTGTTGTTTTTGCAACAAAAATATGCTTTTTTAATATTATGGTTTTTATTTCATTAGGTTTGTTATTTCTCTTTTGTGGGGTTTATGGCACAGTTATATTCATTCATCTAGTATTGATGTTTATTTTAATTTCGCCAAACACGTGTCATTGATGCTGTTTACTTTTATATATAGAATTTTTTAACTTGCCCTGGTGAAATTGTACAACAGAACATGTTCTAAAAAATTTATTAAAAAATTTTGACGACTTTAAGAAAAAAACAAAAATGCAGCATTGCCGGATTGTTTTATTAACTCGATGGTCGATTTAAAACGTGTTGTTAAACCTAGAGGTTCTGGGTTCGAATCCTAGCTATGCAATAGTCATACACTCTAACCTTCAAAATCATTTGCATATGGAGGCTATAAAAAAAAAAATCTACAGACGGACTTCGAAATCATGTTTCTTGAACCAAAATCAGTAACGGTTTTAGCTTTCATGACACCCGGGGTGTTAAACCGTGGTATCGATAACTTAGGCTCAAAAACAACTAGTTCCACCGCCCAGTCAATTGATTCAATGACGCAGAAAGTCAATTCGTTATTTTTTCAAAAGGATGCTTCTAAAAAAATTAGTGCATCATAGTTAGCTTAATCGTACAAAGACTAGTTGTAGCAAATAAAGAAAGTCTTAAGTCTAGCCCGAATATGAAATAATCTAAACCTAATTTTTCAATACATAATATAAGTATTACACGCAAAGAAATTTTTCGTTTATCGTAACTGAAAAATTCACCAACTATACTTCGTTTGCGAACTGTATTTGCTGCAAACGAGTATTCAGTTGTCATCCACTTAAAAATATTCTTGCTTGAAACGAAAAAACATCGAACTCAATGAAATTTTTTCATTGCTCTGGAAGTTCAAGTTTAGCCGAGCGTGCTGGCGTTCGAATCTAGGAACTTGAGTGACCTGGGTTCAATTCCTAACAGAAACACCAAATATTTTGTTTCTTTAAAAGTTTCTGGTGAAATTTACTTTTTTGGTTAATAATTTTAAAAAATTGATTTTCATTCTGTTCAAATATTCTGGAACATTCTGTTCAAATATTAACTTTAACCCTATTTTCCTTTACAAATACTGGAAATCGCATTAAAAAACATTGAAGCGTTAGATGAAAATTCATATTTGTGGTGAATCCTGTTTAAAATTAAAAAAAAATTCGTTGGCATGATTAAAACGTTTTGTAAAAATCGACAACTGCGCCACCTATCGATGCGAAAACTATCTTTGAAGCTCAAACCACCCTCACACATTCACAAAGTTTCTTTTAAATAGGATGTGTAGTTTCGGATATTAGCGAAAACCAACATAGTGACATGTGATTTTTATATATAATCATAAAATATGCTAAGAAAGTCTAAAGTCGGTCTAGCCCGACTATGAAATACCCTATGAAATATGAACTATGAAATACCCTAACATATAAATATTTATTAAAATACTAAAACAATTTGACATAACTTCCTATAAAAATCCATGCATTATTTGTACCTATAGAAGTAATACAGGTTTAACTAAAGTGGTTTGTATGGTAGGTTGTGTTGTTGCGCAGATGACGTCCATTTTTTGTTCACACCGCAGTTTTGATATTAAATGTTCCCACACGAAGTTTAATCTATCAAATATGAACATTTAATAGCGTTTTTAATATTGTGGGTTGTATAGGAGGTGGCCCTGTTCATGAGCGGATGATGCTCATTTTGTGAACACATCTTACTTTTGATAAAATAATCTCACATACTAGGTGGTTATCTTTGTAGCTCATATATAAACTTTTCTATAGAGGGAGGTGAGCGTGTTGGTGGGCAAATGACGCCCATTTTTTGTGTACACCTTAGTTTTGATTTAAAATGTTTCTATGCGAAGATTCATCTCTCAAAGTCAAATATGAACCTTTTAATATTGTGTGTTGTATGGGATTTGGGCATGTTCATGGGTGGAAAGAGCCCATTTTATACTTTTTTATACCGGTAGAATCTGGTTCTTTAAGGTCTTAAGAATACGTATACGAAATTTTATAAAAAAATATCAAATAAAAAAAAAAGATATAACATACATTATATTTGTATGTCACGCATTTATTCATATATTATCGTTCATAGAAGAAAATCTAATCGCGTTTTTCTCGAAACAAGTTTTTTCGAATTGGTTTCTAAGATATTTCGAGTTCTGCTTGATCGATTTCGATGAATCTTGGTTCATTGTGATCTTCATAGACTCTGTTAAGCACTCTACCTATAAAAAGCCGAGACACTTTTATATTTTGTTTTTTACGGCTAAGAATTTCTGCCAAAAAGAGGGGTTTTTTAAAAATTTGTTTTTCAACGCATGCCATTTTTTTTGTTTTTTATTTTTTTTTATTTGCGTAGGTAGAGTGCTCAACTACAACCTTTTACTGAAGAATGCACTCTAGAAAATAAACAACAAATACAAAAATAAAAATGTTTTTTTGATATCTTCAACTTTAACTGTACATAATGTTAATAAATTTAAATTCAATAATTTAATAATACTATGTAAAAAAAAAAAATAATAAAAAAGGTGTTGTTTTTAATAGCTTCACACTGTAATAGTACCTTAAATATGTAAGGTAAATAATTTGCCTTGCAAGAATTTTCAAAGATATGTTATTGCAATTTTGTAGTTGCATACCTTTGTGGTAAGTAACATTCTTGGTTCAGAAGTATTTTATTAGACAAATTTCGTTTTCTATAAGAACGTGCAAGTTTCTTAAATTTCCAAAAAATTGACTCCATAAAAACTTTCGTACCTACACTGAGAAAAAAAACATATTTTAAAATTAAGCAAAAAATTTTAAAATAGAAATTAAAAGCATTTGCGTTTCTACAAAACAAAATTTAAAACAAACGTGTTTAAATTTCAACTATCAACTCCTTCCTTTTTTATAATTTTTCTTATGTCTTTGAAAAAACAAAAAAAAAACTATCTGAAATATATGTCAGTTTTTGAAATTTTGGTTTGCAAGAAACGAACATAAACGATAAAATAATCACTAATTAATTTTTTTCAATATTTAGAAGTCAAACTTCATCGAGTGGAGTTGAAATTCGGTATTCGGAGGGTCCCAGGGGTCGCTGAATACGAATCTCGTGCCGAAAACGCAGAAAAAATTAAAAACTGTCATCGAAGACATCAAGCTTAAAACATTTGTTTTAAATATTAAAATTTTTGTTTTAAATTTGTTTTTACATTTAAAAACAATGTTTTAAAAACAAAAACTTTTGTTTTAAATTAAACTTTAAAAACATTTGTGTTTAACTTTAATGAAATTGTTTCAAGCTCTATTTCAAAAACAAATTCGTTTGATATTAACACAATTTCATTTAGTTTTAACACATATTTCCCTCAGTGTAAAATACACAAAAATTTTTTAAGTACCTACTTATTTTATTTTCTATTGAAATAGAAAAAATCAATCAAAAATGAAAGTGCTGACTTTGACAGTGAATTCAGTCAATTCTTTTTTGTTTGAAATTTTGACTAATTGTCCGTTTCATCATTTTTTTATTTTGATCATTTTCGGTTTCCTTCTAATTTTTATAATTTTTCAAAAAAAAACCTTAACGAATTTCTTTATTTCGCAAAAAACTTTGATAAAAATAATTGCTGTTCAAAAAATATTTAAAACTAAAAATGGCATCTTTAATGTTCTTTTAAATGGTATGCATAAATATAGGGTTCTTTAGAGTTTCTATCATAAAAATTTAAAAACGGTTTATACGATCGAAAAATCAAGCCCAACTATCATAAAAATTTAAGGTTTTCTTGTTTGTTTATTTTTATTAATTTTGTATTTTTGTAATTTTGTATGCATAAAAAATAATGGAGTTCTGAAAGAACCATTACAATTTCTCAATTCGTTTCTGAGTTATAATCCCAAATACCCTTTTAAACACTTCCACAGCAATAACAGCGCCACCTACCGGGTCAAACTTTAGATACAAACCATCTACAGACCCAGCCGCATGTACTCACAAAATTTTATTCAAATCGGTTTAGCCGTTTCGGAGGAGTTCAGTGACAAAGCCATGTCAGAAGAATTTTATATATAAAGAAAATTAGACCGGATCATTTTTATATGGATAAAAAAAATTTCAACCGGTCGGGGTCTCAAAAGTTAGAGGAACTCATTTAAATGATTTCTGGAAACTTTTTTTTCAAATCGGAGAAAAACCGCCGAAGCAATTTTGATTCTCCTGAAAGTCCTTTTTGGTAAAAAAAACATGTTTTTTGCTTGTAACTTTTTATGTTTCACAGAATGCATACCCACATCTTCTTAAATGTTAAATTTCTTACTCACACTAACATTTTAACACACAAAAATTGTTAAAATTTTGTTTCATTTTAACTCTTATTGACCACCAAAAATTTCTTTTTGTGCTATTTTTAAAAAGGCATTTTTTTAAAACCGCTGTAAAAGACACATTTTCCATTATTGTTGGAAAAATATTAAGTCCTTCTTTTGTTCTGTGTATCGTTTTAATCAAAGCTATGTGAAAACAATTTATCGAAAACTGGACGATTAAGCAGTAAACAAATGAAATTAATTAATTAATTGTATGAATAAGAAATATTTCATTTTATCAGATTTCTAAAGTCGATTTCTCACATTCTGTCAGTTTTCACACACAGCTTTGACTAAAGCGATACACAGAAAGAAAGAAGAACTTAATGCCTTTCCAAACAATAACACTTCCACGTAAATGTAGAAAAAAATTGTGCTTTTTAAAGCGGTTTTAAAAAAATGTCTTTTCAAAAATATCAAAAAATTAAATTTTTGGTGGTCAATAAAAGTTATAATGGAACATAATTTTTAAATTTTTTGAATACCAAAATATTGGTATAAGTTAGTAATTTAATATTTTAGCAGGTGTGGGTATGCATTCTGTGAAAAATAAAAAGTTACAAGTAAAAAACATGTTTTTTTTTCACCAAAAAGGACCTTGAGGAGAATCAAAATTGCTTCGGCGGTTTTTCTCTGAGTTGAAAAAAAATTATGCAGAAATCATTTTAATGAGTTCCTCTAACTTTTGAGACCCCGACCGGTGGAATCTAAATTTCGATCCGGTCTAATATATATTCTTGAAAAGCCGGGTTTTTATCTTAGAATGCTAACCTTCAAATCAAGGACCCGCCACTGCTGTTTTCCCAAGGTCGACATTCTTTAAATGTTTACCGATGAAAACGAATTCTTTAAATGCTTACCGATGAAAACGAATATTTTAACTTAAATTTGTCAAATTTTTGATAAATTTCATGATTTCGACAAATCATTTCTTAAAAAAACCTTGTCAAATTTACAAAGAGTCAGTCATTATAGCTTAAATTTTTTTCGAATTTGATTTTTATAAACAACTTCATTGAAGTAGTCATTTAATGTAATTTTCTACAGCATGTTGCCACCATCTTCCACTTAATCTTCATGGCTTGAAGCCAAAGAGGTTTTACAAGAACAACAGCAACAACAACAATAACTACAAAAACGACTTCAATACAATTTCCTTGATTGCCATTTCGTCTCATTGGCATCCTGTATGCTGAACGACTGAATCCTGATTTCTGCATAATTTATATAAAAATTGAAAAATAAAGAAAAAAATGCTACTCTTACTGGTTTCTGTTGCATTTTGATTCGTTTATTTTATAACGATGCCATTTTATGATTCTTCAATTTCAGCCAGTATTTTTTCTTCATAATGTTGGCATCGGTTAAGCAATTTTTCACTCTTCTGCTGACTCTTATTCTTCTCTTTTTTTTTTTTTTGTTCACTACAAAACGCGACTCGCAATAATAATTCCGCGATATTAATTCGTGCTGATCCGAATGCGTTGCGTCGTGTTGCTTTTCTAATGTGCCGCTTCTACCCGCTCTACCGCAGCAACAGTACAGCATCTGGTCTCAGCGATTTCATGCATCCTCGGGGCGTTTCAATTTAAGTTCAATGCGCTTATCTTGGCTGCCATGGCAGCCGACGATCGAAGCACCGATCCGATCCTGCCACTAAGCGTAGCGCTTCATTCAATCTGGTCCTGGCAGCTAGCTTCCATTTATTAAAATTGCATTTTTCTGGTTTTCGGTTTCATTACAAATGCAAAAATGTGCAAAATATTTATGTGTGTACGATAGGCATTTTTATTTTTATTTTATTTATTTGCTGTAGATGCTTGCTTGTGCATCATGGCTGACGCTTCTGGTAATGGTGGAATTGCCGTGCAGTTAACATAATGCGTGCGCGTCGTGGCATGAGGGGGCAGAAGAAGCTGATATGAATTTGATCCATTTTTGTGATTTCGCTCAATCGGTTGCTTCTGCGTAATTTTCGTATTTTATTACTTGTTCGCTGTTGCCAACACCGCACTCGGCCTTCTTCCCAGCACTTATGTATATTTGTTGTGCGTCAAATGGACTCACCAACCAACCAAGCAGTGTTGTATTCACTCGTTTGTCTTGGCGTGGTCGTTGCCCACGGACATCAAAAGGTAGAAAACATTTTAATGTTCGTTTGGATCGAAGATTTCTGTGGCTTTTCTTGGTTTTGATTTGCCGAGACTGTGTATCGGGCTGCTTGAAACCATGGATCGATGGCTGGCTGGCTGGCTGGCTGACTGACATACCACTGACTGAGTGATGTATTCCCATGAGCGAAATCAATAAATTACGTGACAGGAATATGAAAATCAGCTAAATTGCAATAGCAAAACATAAAAAAGGTAGTTTTGCTGCTTGATATGAACATGTAGCTGAGTTTTCTTGAAGCTGGAATTAAATGTGTGCAACGAACACCGTCAGTTACTCATTTAGTCAGCCAGACGGACAGTCATACAGACAGACAGATATATAAGCGTTATGTACCTGTGCACAGATCTGTCTTTGATTGATTCAATCAAAATATGAATTTATATCGTTTGTAGTTCGATCAGCGGAATAAATTATTATTTCTTCTTGCTACTCAGGTATTGCCTCGATCGTCAGCCAACATGTTTGGCGATCAATTTTTGAAATGAAAAAGCAAAAAAACCGAAGAAGAAGAATGATTTGCAGAAGTTCCTGAGCATTGAACAACAACATAAATTGGTTTGTGGATCGTGTCTGCAATTCGTTGATTGGTTAAATTCCTGAGGTTTATATTGGAAATTAAAGAAATTGATGGATTGTTTGATTATGTGATGGAAATTTAAATTTAAAAATTATTGATTGCAATTTTTAAACTGTTCCTGAAAAGATGATTTATGATATTAATAAAAATGTATAGAACAATCTTTAGCTGCATAGAAATTTGTGGCATTCAAGCAAGTAGAAATAAGTCACGTAAATTTATTTAATTTTTCAACTAATTTATAATTGAGTTTTGACGAAAAGATTTAAAGTATACGCTTGAAATTTTTAAATGCGAACGCTTTCGGAAGGTGCTAAATGAATCTGATTGAGATGAGTTAAAAATATATATGATTAAAAATTTTCCTGACAAACACAAGATCTAATGAACTACAGATTATTCATAGCCATTAAAGCGCTGGAATGCCAAACGACCAAAGCCCGAACGATTCTAAACTGTGACAAGTTCTGAACAGTGTCTGTTACACCCACAATGTCACTTACTTCTCGGCCTCCGGTTACAGCTTGTTAGAAAGGAAAGGCAAAGCAGATGAACTAGCAAGAAATGCAGTAACGATAGACACAAACAGAACCATACGAGGTATAAATTCCCATAAAATAAGTAACGATCTCAAAGCCAGGGATTGTGGATTGTAAGCACAAAGGGTCTTCCAGAAGTAACCATACTGCATTTTATCTATAAGGCTCTGGCCAGAACAAAACGAGAACATAACTAAGGGATTTCTGCTTTTGGCAAAACTGGAAACCCAAATACTGGTGGGAATCCTAGCAGGTCACTGCCTATCAGTTTGGTGCCCAATAAAATTGACAATACAGCACTAGAATTTTGCCGAAGCTGTAACGATCCAAAAGAAACGGAAACAAACATCCACCTTCTGTGTGAATATCCAAATCTGCAGACTTGTCGACTCCGATATACAGGAAACAGATTTTTCAAAGATATGGAGGAGTTAGTCTAACACCAGTGTTAGACATATCGAAGTTCTTTAGCAGTAAAGGATGGTTCGGTGAACAAGCATAAGAAAAGGCATCAGGTTTATTGGGTATTGGGCTTATTACAAACCAACATTGTTATGTATATATTTCTATCCATTCATCAAGCCCGTGAAACCACCATCAGTTAAAGCTTTTAAAAAACTTCATAAATGCAAACAACAAAACTTAATTGAATCTCTTCCTCACGTCAAAATTTTAAGATAAACAGGATTCAATTGTAGCCAACAAAAATCTACTTAAAGGGACTGTAGTAAAAGTGATACAGAAGAATAGAAAATGTGTATTTAAATGTTCAATATATTTCCTATGAGGTTTTAAACAGGCAAGTCCGGAGATATTATGTGAATTTGATTTTAGAGATTCACTGTAAAAAGTAAATATTCATATCAGGTGAAAAACTGTCTTAAAATAAGCTGCAACAGCATTAAGACAGCTTTTGCTGAAATTACTTTTGTCTTTTTATACTGTAAAACAGCATTCAATGATGTCTTACTTAGAGGCAGTTAAATGGTAAATGCAGCCTTACCTTCGCTGAATTTCAGCCCTTATCATAAACAATCTGGCCTGAATAGCAATACAAGCTATCTTAAATTAAGACTCATTTGATGAATTGTAGACATTTTTAATATAAAAACCAATTAATTTGTTTAAATTAAGCTAGCTTCTCTTAAAATCAACTTCCAAAAGCTGACTTCGAATATGCTTCTTTGGATTTTTAAGCATTTAAAATATTACAATTCAAACCATGCTTAAATTCAGGCACAAGTTGATTTAAAGGCAGTCTTTAAAATACGCTTTACTTTTTAGAGTGTTAAGAGTTGTTGTCTGGCATAAATCATCTGATTCACAGACAAATTTTGCAAGACTAGAAAGGTAGGTTAAGTTTATAAGGTTAGCTAAACCCAGCTATCTCTCTCTGAAGTGTCACAAAGACCAAACGTTCCTTAGTGGTGCCGGTTCTTAAAAACCTTTAAGGACTTAGTGGTGGTCTTAGAAGGTGTTCTTGGGGATTTTTGACTGCATCTTTTGATAATGAGACTGACTGCTTAAGTCCAAATCTAAATAAGGCGGAAAATATGCATAGTCAAAGCTGCAGTCTTTTTTGAAGCATGACTCCTTGCACTTCTTGCAGTTGTCATTCGTAATAATATCCAGTATTTGACGTGTCCCACGACTATACAGTGTACCATGAGGATACTCACAAGTGTCCTGCTGTCTCTTCGGGTGCTTACCAGGGTATACAAAGTTCATTTTTCATATGATGTATCATATATGATACCCTAGATTTTGCCGTATCTTTCCATCAAAGATCATCACTGTTTGTTTGGCTCTAGTTTTGAGGTTTTTGAACAATTCCTCTTTTCTTTTTTTTATCTTTCAACCAAGCATATCAGATGTCACACCTATTCAGTCAAGTCTGCCTTGGTTCGGAAATGGTGAGATAGATAAGTAAAAGGGATAGTGAAATCACACTCAGAAAAAAGCTTATCGGAATATGATAAAAAAGGCATCATATTTAGAGAAAAATGGTATAGAATTTGCTCCAGAGAATGCTATTCTCTAATTGCGATACTAAAAATTCTCTAAAAATGATAAAAAGCTACCATGAAATAGAAAAATATATCATTTTTAGAGAAAAATATGTTTTTTTTTGAGAAAATATTTGTTTTTATTGAAGAAAATACTTCTCATAGTGAATTTTTTATCGAAATATAAGAAAAGTTTTTCATTTTCAATAAAATTTCTCTATAAATGAGAAACTTTTTGTGCGAGAAAAATACGTATCATTATTAGAGACATTGAAATATTTCCATTTCCTAGAAATAAAGAAATATTTCTACGAAAGTGTGAAAATTTATTCTAATTTAAGAAAATTTTATTTGAAAAAGAGAAAATTTCTATATCGAAAATAGAGAAATTTTTTACCGGAGCAAGGTATGTGTTTTTTTCTCAGTGCAGGAGAAACAAGTGTAGATACTGTTGATGTTGTATGTGTGGCGTTAATCTGAGGCAAGTGTTATGCCTTTACCTCAGTCAATTCGAGTTATTAAGCCATCTCATTCCACAAACATCTCTACCACCAACTACTTCCAAAGTAGTATATATTGATGAATTTTTAATTTCAGTTGATTAAAAATGAGGAAAGAATTTAAGAAAGGTAAAAGTGTAAGAGCATGGCTAGACCGGGATTCGAACCCAGAACCTCTGGGTTGGCAGTTAAGCACGCTAAACCCTCGACTACCCAGGCTCGGTCGGTTGGTCCTAGGAGTTTTGGTAGTTTGGGAACGAGAATTGTGCGGGGTCTGTGCTAATTTTACAATCCTTGCCAGTTCTTCATTGTCCTAAACTCTGTTTAAGAAGTTGCCAGTAACAAAAAAATGGACTTAAATTAAGCTTAAAGCGTAAGTAACAGAAATTAGCTCTATAGAGCTCAAAACCATCTCAAAAAAACTATCACGTTCGCTATTTATGCCAAAAATGGTATGGCCGTCTATTTATGGCCTTGAAAATTGTTTTGATAAATAAGCACTTCGATTTGTGCTTAATTAGTGCAATCTTGGGCTTGTTTGTAAAAACTTAAATTTGTTGTTGTTCTTTTTGCTCATCAAAAAAATTTTCAACTCAACAACGTAATTCTCAGTTAGTTTTTGTAACTGTTAAAAGTGTATAAATGTGCAGAAAATAAATTAAAAAATTATATTTTCCTGCCCGAATTGGATCAGATAAAGACTGTCCCAGAAATAACTGTTCTTTTGTTTTTAGGTTATTTATGAAAAGTGTTACCTCTATAGCAACAAATTTGGTACCTAAATAAAGTATAAATATTGCAGATTAAAAAAAAACCCTCATTAGTAAAATAGAAGAGCTACTGAAAAGATGTTGTCTCAACAAGAAGAAAAGCGGAAAGCAATTATTTGCAAATACCTGGAAAATCCAAACACCACGTACAAAAAGAGCGCTAAGGAAGTTGGCGTGTGCGTAAAAACAGTCGGAAGGACCATAAAACGATACAAACAGCTTACCTTTTTATCAAAAACGTCAGGCTCAAGGAGAAAAAGTTATCCAGCGAACCAAGCGGTGGCCCAGAACGTTAAGCGGCTATTTACTCAGAATCCAGGCACTTCGGTTCGTGCTATGACAGCAAAAGCGGGAATATCGTCAAGTGTTCAACGGATCAAAAATTTTACAACCTTAGGAGCTATAAAGTACAAAAAGCACGTGATAGGTCAGAAGAAAAGGACGCCGAAGCCAAGCGGAGGTCTCGAAAACTGTATCGCTATTGCCTGCCCAAATTTGATTGCGTGATCATGGACGATGAAACGTACTGCAAAGCGTATTTCAAGCAGTAACCTGGACACGGATATTATGCTACGGTTAGAAGGGGTGGAGCATTCTCTTAATTTACCACCGAAAAACATACCAAATTTCCATGGTAAACATACCAAAGAATTACATGGTGTGGCAGGCCATTTGGAAATGTGGCCTTCGAAGTAAGGAATTTGTGATAGATCGCACAATCAACACCAAAATTTACACCAGAGAGTGTCTGGAGCGGCGTTTGCTGCCTTTTATACGTCAGCACCAAGGTTCAGTATTATTTTGGCATCACTACGCCCAGAACGATGGATTGGTATCAAGCCAATAATGTCACTGTGGTACCAAGGGAAGGCAATGCTCCGATTTGCCCCGAACTTCGTCCAATCGAAAGATATTGGACTTTTATGAATATAAATCTTAAGAAGACCAAACAAACTTGGAAAAACATTGAAATATTTCGACGTAAATCGCGTCGGGCATACACTTAGCTCAACGAAAGGTCGGTAAAAAACCTAATGGAGGACCTTAATCAAAAGTGCATAATTTTTTTAAGTGTATTGTTTTCAGTGTAAATAAAATTTTGATTTATTTTGTAATGTTCACTTAATAGTTTACTGAAAGAATATTTAAAAAAACATCATTGGTATTTTACAATAAAAAAAAAATAAACAATAGGACAGTTATTTCTGGGACAGTCTTTATTTAGTAGGAATCGAACCTGTTGAGCCAAGGTTTTTCTGATTAATTTGTTTTCGTGCGTTTAGCACCATGAAAATCGCATATTAAACTGGTTCCTCCCTTTAATACTAAAGTATAGTATTAAATTTTGTCCGCTTTCAGACCCCAACAAAATACTTTATTTCAGGTTTTGGTCATTTAAGAATATACACACTTTCTTAAGTTTATTTCGTATGATGACAGTCTTCCTTAAGCATTACCTCGTCAGCTGCCAATTTCACGCTTCAAGTTTGTTTCCAAGTTTTAATTCCACTCAAATTTTTATATATTTTGAAAATCACATGATAGGTGTTTGCCTTTGATTTCGTTATCCTAGCTTCTTGTATATCTAAGATATGGCGTAAAATGTGCTTAAGTTGTTTGGAAGCTGCCACGCCCACTTGTTCAAAGTTTTTGAAATTGTTTTTTTTTAACTTTCTTTTATTAACTTGCCTAAAACATCGAAAACTTCTAAAAAAAATCCACGAAAAATAACAAAAATACGAAGTTCCAATAATACAAATGCAATATTTTTTGCATAAGAGACTCTATAATACGAATAATAGTTGAATTTGCTTCTCAATAATACGAATAACGTTTTTTTCTTATAAGGGTGCTTGTTTTGACTTTTGCCTATCTTCTTAATTTTTTCTAATTTGTGTTATTAAGTTTTAGGAAAATTGGAATCAAATTTACATTTCAAACCAAGCGTTATCACAGATCCAAAAAGAAGTCTTTGCATGAGATATCCATGAAGTAAGGGTTGTCTAAATCAACTATTTAAACAATAGAAACCAAAACGTGAACTCCTAAGCACCTTTACGAAAGTCGGAAAATGCCGCTTCACCATAAAAAAACGATGAGTTTCAAAAATGGAAGAAGCATTTCATCAATGGTTTTTAGTCCAACGGAAATCTTTCAATCTGCCAGTGCTGTGCAGTTGAAAACCAAAGCTATTGACTTTCATAAGAAATATAATGAGGGAAAGTTTTTCGCCAGCGATAGATGGTTTTCCAAGTTCAAGAAGCGGTATGGAGCAAGACTACTTAAGCAATCTGGAGAAAACTTGTCGTCATCGCAAGATCTTGTGGCTTCGTTCATAAATAAATTCGATGATGTCATGAACGAATTCAACTTTTCGCGTGAAACAGTATTCAATGCGAATGAAACTGGCCTCTTTTGGAAAATGTTGCCTGAAAAAACCTACATATATCCAAATCTAAAAAAAAAAATAAAATAGACCTAAGTCGAAACTTTAACTTCTGTTTACTTATTATTTAAAAAACACCGAAAAAAAATACATTTCAGTAATACGAATTTTTTGATTTTACGAAAGGGCTTGACATTATACTATTTCGTAATACTGGACGTCGACTGTACTGTGCGCTCTCTTCAGCAATTCGGTCTCTGTCCGTCCGCTACTTGGGAATATTTTGAGCTGAGATCTTGGCCTACATACATATAAGATACAACTGGTGCAAGAATTAAAGCCTGCAGCCCATGGCTTGCGTCGTGTGTTCCATGAATAGGGTGAGAACGAACGAAATAATTCGTAATTTTTTTATTCCTCATGTCAATTCAAATTATTTGAAGGAGAAATGGTTTCAACAACACGGCGTAACATCACTATAACTTTATTGAGCCAAACGTTTAATGATTGTATCATCTCAAGAAATGGACATGTGAATTGGCCACCTGGTTCGTATGATTTGACACTCCAACTTCTTTTTGTGGGTATACGTCAAATCTCTGGTCTATGCTGATAAGCCAGCAAGGATTGACCATTTAGAAGTCAAAATTCGGCGCACTATTTGTGATATGAGACTAGGTATGCTCGAAAAAGTGGTGTAAAATTGCGGAAGCCATAAACAAGATTTTAACCATTAATCAAACATCAAACATCAAATTCAAACATCAATGTTCGTTCCATTGAATTTGTTGTGCTTTATTTTTCATAAAAGTTATATGCTTCTAAAACAATATTTAATCGTCTCGCGCCAAGAAGGAACATATTTGTAACATGGACGTTGAAAACATGGCCGGAAATATGTTGTCTGGTCCTGGGGACTTGAATTCTGAAATATAATTTATAGCCCACTGAAATTTATCTCGTGTTAGAAGGTTGTGATGAAACTGTGAAGAGATTGTCCAGCGTCTCTCTATGGCGTAAGTGTTTGAGACTTCAATTCAGCCTGGAAAATGTATTTTAGGAACTACATCTAGGGATTCCTGACTGCTTTACGGTCCATTCACCGTTTTCTTTCCGCACCTGATTTTACATGAAGAACTTTCTTGAGAGCAACTGCTTACAGGTGGAGTTATAATAGAAGTAACGTGATGTAAGCTAATGCGACTGCAGCAGTGTGTTCTGTCACTTAAGGTTTCAACAAATATATTTCTTATCCAAGTGATTATAATAGACGTAGCGTAATGTGAACGGGACGTAAGAATCCGTAGATTTTGGGGATTTCTACGTTACGTCTTGACAAACAGCCTATGTTTGAGGTTGGATTCGTCTAAAGCAAATGCAGGTTTTCATTAAATAATTCCGCTCTTATCTTTTATTAACTTTTTATACATTAAACATACATATAAAAAATAATAAAAGCAATTAAATTATCTGCGTCCATTTTTCTTCTCATTATATATTTTACGAATAATAAATTTAAAGAAAAATTTCGTACAACAATATGACTTTCAACTGCTGCTATTATAATTGCTACAACGTTTTCTTATATTACCTCCCGTCATGATGACATACGTTACTTTACATTACTTCTATTATAACTGGACCTTAAGCCTTGCTATGTCCATAGTTTTCTCAATTTTCTAGCAGGAGTTTTTCCATGAAGATCTTTTTGCTTGACGTTCATTGCTTTTGGAAAGTTTGTGCCTACATTTGTATACACCTCTTCCCAATATTTCTTCTTGGTTAGCTAATTAAGTCAGTTTGAAGACATTTTTTAGACAGAGTCTGTGCTCTTCAAGGTTAGGACTCCAACACGGTGGTCTGATTTTCCATTTCGTCCGTATACAAGAGTAGTGGTAGGCTTTCATTAGCTGATATGAAAGTGTATTTAACCAGCTTTCAATGCCATCTTTTCTATTTAAGTGTTTAAGGGAGGGTAACCTGGTCACAGTTTAATTCAGATTCTGTTTCTGGGTTTCCTAAAGAACGTTTGATTCGATGTGTGGTTAAATCTTATATTAAAGTTCATTGGTCTGGAAGGAAGGCTGTTCAAGCACCCTTTAATTTGTAACAAGACTGTTGATATTCGACTAGTAATAAGTTCTTCAAAATGTTAATATAGTCCATAGCTTTCATGATTCAATTAATCTAACAAAGAATTTCCAATATTTTAGCTGCTCAGCCCCAAACCATTAGGCTGATGCCAGAGTGAGCGCTACAAGCGATGCGATACTAGAAGCTTTGCTAGTAGATGCTATAAGTAATGCTTTTCTATGTCAGAGTGTATGCTAAATAATTCAGTTGTATACTTCAAATTTTATACAAATAATTTTAAGCATCAACTCGAAATTCTCCATAACTCGAAGTACTATTCGTGATTTCTTGATGAATGTTTTTTTAGTTTTTGATCTCTATAACTCGATTTTTCCGTAACTCGAATTGAAATTAGGGTCCCCTAACGTTTCGAGTTAGGGAAGTTTCATTATATTGAATGCTTGAAGCTTTCAAAGTAGCTTCGTGCAGCTTATAGCATCGCTTTTACTCTGGCACGTTCTGAATTTTTTTGATAGAAAAACACAGTCAAAGGTTTGTAGATTTGAGTAGCTTTATAGCATCACATCGCTTGTATCATTCAGTCTGACATGAGCCTTAAGGAACCTCGGATGAATTTAAGTTCCTTTTATCATTGCATGAAGTAAAACTAAAATTTTTGTCATAATTTTTATCTGCATCCAATAAGCATACGATTTTTCAAAATTGTGACTGTTGTGACTGACAAAAAGTGTTTCTTATATTTTTGGATTTTATCAGTCAGTGATTTTTATCAGTCGCTGATTCGAATATTTAAGGACTTTCATAACACTTTATGGGATTCCACAGCGTTCTAAACCTCTACAGATATTATTAAAGTCTTAACCGTTCTTTTTGTACCTTCAGAGAGCTTTTATAGACGCCAACCTTTTGTTTTCGGTAAATTCGTCATTTATTGAGTGCTTAACCCTAGTAGGGCCAACAACGTGTATGTGTCGCTATGTTATCCAAATTTAAGGCTTGACCAGTTGGTCTGACCAGACCCTGTTAACCTGCACTATGGTTAAGATGTAAGTTATGGAAACTTAGAAAACTTATGGAAAGATTTTTTTAAATTGATTAACTGATGATAATACTCGTATATTTTTTAAACTGATACTCCAAAATAATATTTTTTTAGCATAGAAGATCACAGTCACTGATTACAGTCTTAGCTTAAATCGATTGAGTGCGTCAGCAACATAAATGTTTACAAAAATTTTGAAGTGCTGTTTGCCACAACAAAAACAATAAAATTCTTATCACCAAAGCATACTTTATAAAGGTACTTGAACTTGTACGCAAATGTAAAGTTGAAGATTTTTAGTTTATTTCAATCGATAACTTTAAAATGTAAAAATTTTATTTTAAATTTTAACTTTTATGGGTCACTGTTTTTTTTAAATAAATAGATTATTTTGTAAAATTTTCTTAAAAATTTAATATTTATTTGATAAATGTATTCACTTTGTTCATGGAACTCATTTTTTAAAAAATATTCCAATAAATAAAGATTGTCTAAAATTAAGCGTTACCTAAAGTGTTAAAAACATTTAAATTTGCAAACTTAAATTTGATGAAGATTTCAAAACAATTAAATATTATATTCGAAGTGATGTTATTAAAACAACAATTCTAGGCAAATAATATAAAAAATATTCTCAATTCCGCTCCAGTTGAAATGAAATTTTTTTTATCATTTCTGGTCTTTTTGGTGGAAAATATGTATTCGAGTTTTCTCCAATGAAGTTTTTTCTTCAATTTTAATGCAAATTCAGTAAATCTCCGATTTGACGGAATAAAAAAATGTCAACCCTTACAAATAATGATTGATTGTCAAACAGAGAAATATTAGTTTCGCTCACTGATGCACGAGCAGCATCTATATGTAAATTTACCCCGCCAGATGTCAGAAGAAACAGAAATTTTGTTACGCGGTCGCGAACAGTTTCAAGTAATCAGTTCCGCTTTCAAGATTTTGTCAACGACTTGCAAGTAGCGTGGTTTTCTTCAAGATGTCGCCACAACAAACACAGATTAAGCAACACAAATACGCTGACTTCAAATGTCAATAAGAAAATAAAAATGATGATAATGATGATGGCGTCTGTCAACCACATGTGATTGACAGGGATTTATTGTCTTACATGTGATGAGATAGATATACGTCGGATTTCATGTTTCAAAAAATAAACATACAATTTTTATATGGATATATAGAGCTTTTAAGTAAAATTAAATTTTATTTACACTTTCCATGTGAATGACCTGCTTTTTATGAAACGTCATACAAAGCTTATGTCAATAAGTAGCTATTTCTTTTTCTTTTATATTTTTTCTTAATACATGCCGAATGAACGAACACCTCCAGGTGTCAACGATGTCATCAAGCGCCCCCAATAAAGTTGTATCTCAAACAGACAAAAGTGCAAATAAATAAGCACAATAAAAGAGTAAAGCAAGAAATAAAAGCTTGAATGGATAGACAACAAAATACAAATGAAGAAAAAAAATATGCAAACCTGTGAAAATTACCAACACTTCATTTCACTTGAGGTCGCCTACCTCGTTGAATCCTGAACACTGAATACTGAGCATCGAGCACAGCCAACAAACACTTCACTGACTGCTAAACACAGCTTCCAGCGCTGTGTTTATTTAAACAAAAATACACACACCCACACAATCACACAAACACACAAAGTTAAATGAACTGAATGCATTCATGTTTGAATTAAGAAAAAAAATACATAAAAAATTCCAGCGAGCATTGCATTTCATCTCTACTCGAGATTGCATTTTAACAAAAAGGACGAAAAATTGCAAACGTCGTGTAAATATCCTTTGACTGCAGCCAGCATACATTGACTGTGCTTGCATTGCTCTCTATGTGGGCGGGGGGTTGTGTGCCATAAGTGTTGCAGTATCTGTGTGTGGCTATGAATATTCATGTGTTTCTAGTATCGTGTGTTGTCTGTTTTTTTGCCCATTCATATTCTTTTTTTTTACTCAGTTCACTTCAAAATGCAGATGAGTCGAGTTAGAGTTCGGCTCATTTAAATTTCAAAATATGAAGTTCTGTGCAGAACTGTTTAAATGTGAGAATGTTAAAAGTACATAAATTTGTTTAACTTTGCAAATCACATGAATTACATTTTCAAAATATTTTTTTTTTTTTTTCATAACTATGTCATAACTTGAACTGACTTTTGCGTTCACTAATCCTGTGTATATTTTTATAAGCTACAAGTAAATATTCTGGTCTTGAGTGCATTCGTAAACCAGCTCACGTAATATTCAAGAATACAAATGTGTCATACATAAAAGTCCTGAACTTAAACACTGTCTTCGTACTTGCACATGAATATGATTGAAAAATTTATGAATGATTCATGTTCGCATTGTAATCTTCATGGCATTTATGCAATTTTTTAATGGTTTATGTATCTTGTACACACACTTTATGTACTTGAAACACTAGACTTATGAACTATTGATTTTCTCGTATTTTTTCTTTTGTGCATGTTGTACATAGATATTATGAAAAGTTCATGTGACCATGTTCTTGGCTACTGAACCATATTTCATGAATGCTTAGTCTTTAGTCTTTAGTCTTTAGTCTTTAGTCTTTAGTCTTTAGTCTTTAGTCTTTAGTCTTTAGTCTTTAGTCTTTAGTCTTTAGTCTTTAGTCTTTAGTCTTTAGTCTTTAGTCTTTAGTCTTTAGTCTTTAGTCTTTAGTCTTTAGTCTTTAGTCTTTAGTCTTTAGTCTTTAGTCTTTAGTCTTTAGTCTTTAGTCTTTAGACTTTAGTCTTTAGTCTTTAGTCTTTAGTCTTTAGTCTTTAGTCTTTAGTCTTTAGTCTTTAGTCTTTAGTCTTTAGTCTTTAGTCTTTAGTCTTTAGTCTTTAGTCTTTAGTCTTTAGTCTTTAGTCTTAAGTCTTTAGTCTTTAGTCTTTAGTCTTTAGTCTTTAGTCTTTAGTCTTTAGTCTTTAGTCTTTAGTCTTTAGTCTTTAGTCTTTAGTCTTTAGTCTTTAGTCTTTGGTTTTCTTATACTTTTGTCCCTTTAAACTCAAGTCTTAGACATTTGTCCTGTCGGACTTCTTGAGTCTTTTGGCTTATTTAAGGCTTTTGTATTGTACTTATGTTTTTTGTGCTTAATTCTTCTTAGATTTTAGTCGTTTTAGACTTTAGTCTTTTTAGACTGAAGTCTTTTTATACTTTAGTTTTATAAACTTAAATCTTCTTATACTTTAGTCTTCTTAGCCTTGAGTCGACTTAAACTTTAGTCTTCTTAGACTTTAATCTCCTTTGACTGTAAAATTCGGCCTTCTTTAGTCTTCTTAGACTCCTTTTCTTCTTCTGGCCTTCTTTAGATTTTTTTGGTCTACTTTAACTTTTAGACTTTCATAACCTTTTAGACTCAAATCTTCTTAGAATTTAGTTGAATCCGACTACTTGATACAACTAAAGTCTTCTTCTGGTCTAAAGTTTTTATTATACTTTAGTACTTAATACTGTAGTCTTTTTAGACTTTAGTATTTTAAGACTTCAGTCTTCTTAGACATTAGTTTTCTCAAACATTTGTCTTCTTAGATTTAAGTTTACTTAGAATTTAGTCTTCTTTGACTTAAGTCTTCTTAGATTTTAAAGTTTGTATACTTTTGACTTCTTAGATTTCAGTATTCTAAGACTTAAGACTTCTTATTTTTTGGTCTTCTTCGACTTTATTCTTCTAAGACTTAAGTCCTTTTTGACGTTAGTGTTTTTTAACTTTAGTCTTCTTAGATTTTAGTCTTTTTTAGAGCGCATTTTTATTTTTCTTTGTTCACAAACTTTGAACGCGTTTATCTCGAAATCATTTTTTTCGTACTGGTTTTGGCACTAGCGGGTTCAGTTTTTGACGAGTTTTTGTTTTTTGTATTTTTTTAAAATTGATTCGTTATCGTTTGACACGAGCTTTCTTTAAATTTTGTTTCGATTTCTTATGAATTTTTAAATTTTTTTTTCGTAAAAACACACTTTCAGATTTGGAACATCACCAAAAATTGAAAAAAAACTCATGTCATACGATAACCAATTTTGTTAAGATTTAATAAAGTCATTTTTTTCCCAGATCGGACAATTGTTGCGACTCCCAGCGATGCAACCACGAGGCCCCGTTTTTTTCTCTGCCGCGAGGTTGGAGCTCTATAAAACCATGTTGGAGTGAAAAATATATATTTTTTTTTAATTTTTTTTCTTGTAATTTGTTCAATTTTCTACAATGGAAAAAATGTTTGTTTTTGACTGAGCTACGAATTTTTAAAAAAAAGTTCTGTTTTCTCTTCCGCGAATGTTATGTCCCACCTTAAGTCAGTTTAGAATTCTTTAGTCTTTTTGTATTCGTAGACTTCTATACTTCTGTTGGTCTTCTTTAGTCTTCTGGCGTTCTTAAGTTTTCTAAGACTTTGTTTCTTTTGGCTTTCTTTAGTCTTCTCTAAATTTAGTCCCTTTAGTTTCAAGTCTTCCTAAGCCTTAGTCCTCTCAGACTTCTTGAGTCTTTTGGCCTTTTTTAAGGCTTCTTACATTCGGTTTTGGTCTCCTTAGAATTATTTTTTTTTCTTGCCCTCTTAAGTCTTCTTGGGGATCTTGAATCTTCTTAGTCTACTTGTCTTCTTAGACTTCTTTAGTCTTTATGCCTACTAAGGACTACTTAGGCTATATCCCCATGCTCTTGACTCTTGAAACTGCTTATTTTTTTCGGTTTTAATTTTTTAAGTCTTCTTTTGTCCAAATATTCAGTCTCCTTAACCTCTAATGTATACGGAATTTACCGTTGGCAATAATTGATTTCTCGAAGTAACGTTCCGCCAATCAGACTGTCAAAAATGTAAAAAATATTTCTAACCTATTCAAAAGCTCTTTCGCTTAAATTTATTGAGCTTTTTAATTTCTTAAAAAACTGAATACCTAACTATCTTTTTTAAATCGTTTCAATATCGTGCGTTTAGCTCTTGTATTTAAATAATATCAAAATAACCATTATTCTTCACTCTTAAATGACGAATTTGCATAAGCCGAAAAAAGGATACCTTGAGGTGAAATTTTTTTTCTAAAATATACGCCACTTAGTTGAGGTTTCTGCTGTTTTTTACGGCGTATTTGTTGCACGCTTAATCATTGCAATTATATTAAATTTTTATGGCTATGAATTAGTTGATATCTGTTTGTGTCGAAATCCTTTTCACGGTATTTCAAGGTTTGCGTGCAGACAGTGGTTATTTTTTACCAGCCGAACGCCAAGCATGCTGAATGGGATGCTATGCTTGTATGCTCTGATCACTTTTGCGACGATCTGCAACCAGTTGTGGCTCTCTATGTGTTTTTGCTGTTGTTGTTGTGATTGTTTTTGAGTACCTTGCAAGGAGCAAACAAGTCAGGATCCAAGAGCGCTGCAACTAGTGGGGGTGTTCAGATAGTTTAAATGAGTTTATCGTGTTTTAGTAACATTAATTGTGCCGCTTAAATTACAACAAATGACTAAGAAATAAACAGTCTAAAACAGAAAAGCAACAACTACATCAACAGCAACAGCATCAAGCACAAATTCCAAATATATTCAACATAATTCATTCCTTCGAACGTTTGGCAACTCTGTATCTTTTGCAATTGATTCTTTTGTTTTTGTTCTAACTTAAAGATGAAACGCTGCTTTTGCGCGTTGTTGGCTGTCAGTGGCGTGAAGATTTAGCACCCATCAAGGAATGACCACACAACAACAACAACAACAACAACAACAACAACAACAACAACAACAACAACAACAACAACAACAACAACAACAACAACAACAAACAATAACAACAACAATACTCAAGTGATAGCTTACAAATTGAAAAAATTGTTGCTACAATTGGCAAAACTTTGCGCTAAAGATCAAAGTGTTGATGTTGCCACCTTAACGACGCAAAGTCAGCCGACAATGCGTCAAACAATGTTGCCACATTTTTATTGATTTGCGGTTTATTTTAACAACTTAAGCTTAAAGCTTTAGCAAAACCATTCGGTAGCAATGTTGAAAAGTTTAATTTTTGTTCGAGTTGTAGATGTGAAGAGCTGCTTGTAGAGGCAACAAAAATATTTCATGTTGTAGCTTGCGGTTAACTACACCAGGCACAAATGGCCTAAACAATGATTGCCACAACGACAACGACACCAAGAACAATAATATGCATTTTTGAATGCCAGTTGCAACAAACAAAAAAAAAAAAAAAGCCAGCAACAACTTTTGGTGCGAAACATTATGCCATCCAACAATGTGTGCGGCCTCGTTTAAGTGTTGCGCTAAATCAATTTAATGACTCATAAAAACGAGGATTTCTTTGGAAAATCAAAATAAAAATTTCTTCAACGAAAACTTACAACAACGTGTTGTCAAGTTGGGCTTCATAAAAATTGCAACAAAATGTTGCAATTTTTCAAAGTCATGCCGGCAGTTTCTGTCGCCCAGTTATACCACAAAGATCTGAAAAAGTTGAAGTTGCTTCCTTCAACTTCAACTTTTGTTAATCAACTTCCTATTGTTAATCAAGATAATAAAATCACTTTTGCAGTTTGGTGTGAAACAAATATTTTTAAATAAATAAATTTAAAATTATTTTAAATTAACATAATATTTAAAATTTAAAATTTTTAATTTAATATTTTAAATTTAAAATTTAAAATCTTAAATCTTAAATCTTAAATCTTAAATCTTAAATCTTATATCTTAAATCTTAAATCTTAAATCTTAAATCTTAAATCTTAAATCTTAAATCTTAAATCTTAAATCTTAAATCTTAAATCTTAAATCTTAAATCTTAAATCTTAAATCTTAAATCTTAAATCTTAAATCTTAAATCTTAAATCTTAAATCTTAAATCTTAAATCTTAAATCTTAAATCTTAAATCTTAAATCTTAAATCTTAAATCTTAAATCTTAAATCTTAAATCTTAAATCTTAAATCTTAAATCTTAAATCTTAAATCTTAAATCTTAAATCTTAAATCTTAAATCTTAAATCTTAAATCTTAAATCTTAAATCTTAAATCTTAAATCTTAAATCTTAAATCTTAAATCTTAAATCTTAAATCTTAAATCTTAAATCTTAAATCTTAAATCTTAAATCTTAAATCTTAAATCTTAAATCTTAAATCTTAAATATTAAATCTTAAATCTTAAATCTTAAATCTTAAATCTTAAATCTTAAATCTTAAATCTTAAATCTTAAATCTTAAATCTTAAATCTTAAATCTTAAATCTTAAATCTTAAATCTTAAATCTTAAATCTTAAATCTTAAATCTTAAATCTTAAATCTTAAATCTTAAATCTTAAATCTTAAATCTTAAATCTTAAATCTTAAATCTTAAATCTTAAATCTTAAATCTTAAATCTTAAATCTTAAATCTTAAATCTTAAATCTTAAATCTTAAATCTTAAATCTTAAATCTTAAATCTTAAATCTTAAATCTTAAATCTTAAATCTTAAATCTTAAATCTTAAATCTTAAATCTTAAATCTTAAATCTTAAATCTTAAATCTTAAATCTTAAATCTTAAATCTTAAATCTTAAATCTTAAATCTTAAATCTTAAATCTTAAATCTTAAATCTTAAATCTTAAATCTTAAATCTTAAATCTTAAATCTTAAATCTTAAATCTTAAATCTTAAATCTTAAATCTTAAATCTTAAATCTTAAATCTTAAATCTTAAATCTTAAATCTTAAATCTTAAATCTTAAATCTTAAATCTTAAATCTTAAATCTTAAATCTTAAATCTTAAATCTTAAATCTTAAATCTTAAATCTTAAATCTTAAATCTTAAATCTTAAATCTTAAATCTTAAATCTTAAATCTTAAATCTTAAATCTTAAATCTTAAATCTTAAATCTTAAATCTTAAATCTTAAATCTTAAATCTTAAATCTTAAATCTTAAATCTTAAATCTTAAATCTTAAATCTTAAATCTTAAATCTTAAATCTTAAATCTTAAATCTTAAATCTTAAATCTTAAATCTTAAATCTTAAATCTTAAATCTTAAATCTTAAATCTTAAATCTTAAATCTTAAATCTTAAATCTTAAATCTTAAATCTTAAATCTTAAATCTTAAATCTTAAATCTTAAATCTTAAATCTTAAATCTTAAATCTTAAATCTAGTGTCTTCAGTTTTGTTTGTATCTTCCTAATGTCTGTGGTTGTGAATCTTGATGCTCTCTATCTTTTTATTTGGTAGTTATTTTCGTAGTATTTTTGTTATTTTTATCTTTTTATAGAATCGCCAACATGTTTAGCTATTTTATCAATATTTTAATTAAATGCTTTCTTCTATAAAATTGCATTTAATTAAATAGCTTTTTCGCTATGCGGAGTACGAAAACTTTTAGCCAGACAAGAGCAGGAACTTCGTCAGCGGAATTGCCAGTTCATTAGTAGTTAATTTAACTTTAAAAGAAGAAGATATAAAATGTTTGTTAATGTTTCAATTAACAGCTGAAATTTAATTTCGTTCTATAGTTGATTTTGAGACAGTCGGTCTGCAATGCGAGGTGGTTGCCAGGCATACTATCTTGTGTCTAATACACCGAACGTACCCAAATCATGGCAATGGTTATGCTTGCTGTCCTGGTGATTTGCTGAAAATAAAGCAAAAAGTAATAAACAACTTTTGACGCTCTTCTATTACATTTCATTTAATTGAGTGGAATCTTAGAAATACATATTTTTAGATATGCTTTTATAGAAGGAAACTACCATATTTTCCTTTAGATTAAGTATTACTTATAAGTTGGTTGCATTTAATTTTTGTTGCTGCTGCTTTAATCCATTTATCATTCGGCTCGCAAGCACTCAGGGCTTCAACTTCAGCTCTACTAGGCATAAGTCAAGCTTGGTATATGCAAAAATCATTCCTTTCAGTATCGTATGTAGGTATGTCTGAACGCATTTTGTACTGAGATCATTTAACTGCTTTGGGGCACGATCATGAATTGTAGTGCTTCCATTTTGAATAAATCACTCAAGGGCAAATCATACTGAATGAGTTGCATCAGCTATACAGCAACAGCAGCAAAAAGCAACTTCAGTTACTTCCATTGTTCTTCTTCTGCAGACTCCATCTTTCGCCATCGCCACCATCATCATCAACAACATCAATAAGTAAGAAGTGTAGCTGCTGCAACATGGCCAGCTCTAACAATTATTCATAAAAAGTTGACTTCAGAAGTTCAGAAAATCAAAAATAAAACCAAAAACAACAAAATACAGCAAAGAACTTTCAATAAAAAAAACAACAGGGATACAACCGTGAATATTAAATGCAGAAATGAACGCCGCCTCTTAAGTTATGCCTTTGAGTTCAAGTCCAAGCCAAGTCAAGGATTGAGCGGCATGGTCAGCTTAGTGAGCAATTCTTAAATCAAGATCCATTGCAGTGGATTCGCCAATGAATTTGCATTTCCTTTTTTTTCTGCAGCAGCATGTTATGAATGCAAAAAGTATCTTCGGCTTAGCATTGATGAAGAAATACTCACATCTAAGGCATGAACAAAAAACAAAAAAAAAATTATAAATCTGAAATAAAGTTGGCCGTATAAATAACCATGAAAATGGGAGGAGAAACGCAGAAGCTCAAAATTATTTGATGCTAGATGCCGCGAAATTATGTGCGGACATAGTTTGTGGTAAAGAAATAATTTTTTTAACACTCACTGAAATTTCATAGATAAGGTGGCAAAGTTTTTCATGAACTTACTTAGTTTGCAATAAATGCTTAGTTAAATTTATAAAACCGGTACAACAAGAATTGAATTAAACATACTATATAACTTATATAATAAGATATGGTTTTTACTCAGGCAATGGGAACAATATAATCAGCCCAATCATGAAACATTTTCTCCCGGGAGTTGTAAATAGGAGTTTCCGGTTTTAAGATGGCAGATAAAGATATTAAATTTTTTTATTTTACACCCATGATTATTGGCAGTTGATGAACTAAATTGCATTAAAAATTTCCAAAAAGTATTTTAACTTTATCTTAAAAACGGAAACTCCCATTTAAAACTCCCGGGAGAAAATGTTTCATGATTGGGCTGAATATGTATGATACAGGCTTATCCATTTCGGATTTCGGAAAGTGCAGCCCTGGTCAACAATAAAAAAATTAGCATGACATTGAGTCCTGAAAACAATTTATTAGGATCTAATTTCTTGAAACCGTGACTCCTCGCCATGGAGCAAGTAGAGTGAAGCCTACACGGCAGGGGTCTACTTAAAACACTTACGCATCTTAGTGCAGCCCTGGCGTTTGGTAGCTGCATATATTCATGTAATACAAACAGGTTCTGGTCTAGTTAAAGGTTTGTCATTTTGCATTATGGTACATTTTTCACAGATGCAAAATTCTTATTCAGAATTTCGACCAAATATGACCAACATACTTATTTTTTGTATGTCAGAACGTTCACAAAAAATGTCAAATTTATCATAATCATAAATTTTCAGCAAAACTAAGATATAAAATAGCACTTATTTGGGATTTATGATAAAAAATTTTATTAGAAAGCTAAAAATACACTTTTGCCTTTATTCTGACCTTGAAAAACCCAATACCTACTTAGGGAATTGTACTCCTCTAACTTTTGTTTTAATTTTAAAAATGGATATATTAAAAAAAGCTTCTAAAACATTCGCTTGATTTTCTATAATAAAACTTTTCAAATGACTTTTTACGTTCGTTTCAAGTTCTAGGCAAGTTCTGACGTCTAGTGGTGATAAGTTTATGAAAAAACGCGGACTAATACAATTTATTCGGTATTTGAACCTAATGGAGTCCAAGACCACATTATTTTGCAAATGTACTTTTTACAGTAAGCTGGAAAGGATTGCATGTAGAAAAAAAAAACATCAACTGGACACCGACTTAAATGTTAGACGGACTGTTAAAAACTATTTCTGCATAATTTTTTTTTTTTAAAGGAGAAACCTCCATGCAGCGGTTTTGTTTTTGACTAAGAAATAAAGTTTTTTGAATATAACTTTTTTTTCAACAGAACGCATTTCCCGTATAAGCAAAGAAGTGAAGATTTTGAAAGCACACGTATTTTGGCCAAAAAAATGTTGAAATCTTTTGTGTTTAGAAACTCTTTGGAGACGCCAAAAATCGATATTTATCATTTTCGAAAATATATTTTTTTTTAACGCAAATAAAATATGTTTTTTTTATGGTTTTCACATGCTTTTAAGCTTACTGGAAAAGTATTGAGCTATTTTTCCATTGATATATATAATGGTGAGGTTTTGGTTACAGGAGAATCAAAACCGCTCCATGGTAATATCTTCGATAAAAAAAAATAGTTTTCAAAAGTCTTTATAACTTTTGAGCCGGTGTCCGGCAAAACCTAAATTTCGATCCGGTTTATTGTACAGGTTTGGCAAGTTCTGGCAACTTGTACTTTACAAAATATTTTAGAATTATGAGCTAGGTTCCCAACCTATTCCGCTTAGTGGTGATGATGGTAGCCACTATCCTGTTCCAAGCCCGTGAAAAGGAGGAGGGGTGGCATATGGAAAGTGGTATGTCATTTTGAATTTGAGGTTGTCATGAGCCATAGCTTTGAGATGCAAAATCATGGAAGTGGGACATAAAATCTGGCTATTGTAAAAAATCCGATATGTCCTATGAGCATAAGTGAGGAAATAATCTATATAATTAATAGGCTAAGGTTTTTTTTGTGTCTTCAACTCCTCTCAGGCCAATGAACCGATTCTATCGATTTAGATGTCATTAAATCAGGTTTAGACTGTATATGTGCAAACCACTTTTAAAAATTGTGATTTCACTTCAGGGGGTTCCCAACCTTTTAAAACAGAAATAAAATTTTTGTACAAAAATCCGTTATTTTATCAATTTGAAATTTAGTTTGAGAAGAGCTTATGAATTGATCGAATTTGAATTTTTTTCAAAACTAAAAATTTTTAACTAAAATTATCTTTTATGCATTCCTCAAATGTCAATTGTCCTCAAAATGCAGTTCCAAAATCAAAAAATTCCACTTTCCGAGCAAACAAGTCAGTCAAATTTTAACAGTTTTCAAAAAAATTTTTTTTTTGGGTTTTTTGGTGTTTTTTCATCTAAATGTGTCATAAATCGATGTTGTAGGTGTTCTGTAAGTACCTTTTATTAATTTCTGAATTATATGTTAGTATTATTTCTTAAATCTATTTTTTAATGCGTTTTTTTTTTTAACATTAGTTATTTTTTATAGCTGGAAGAGTTAAGCTGCGATGTTTTCGAATAGTAATAATGTTTTTCTCAGTTGTTATATTAGTGTAAGTCCGTCTTCGTATATTGACAGTTACATTAAAAAATTTTGTGTCAGATCAAACGTTTCAAGTCAAACCATTCAGATAATTATCTTTTATATCATTATTGAGACTCAATATATCGTTATTCGTTATAACTTATTGAATAGAATATCATATATTAAACGTCTATAATGTTACTAACAATTTATTTTTATTGAATTGCTCGAATTCGGGCAACAGGTTTACTAGTATTTAAGATTCTGTTATTCGGTTATAAGAAACGCAATATGCTAAAACATCTTTACTAGTTTTCTTATCACGGAATTAGATAAGGAAGTTCATTTAAAATAAGACCGCAATATTATTCAACAGTATTTTATACTGGAATGCTAAGATAAGTTTGCTTTTCAGACATTTGCATAAAAAAACCTTTAAATTCATTGGCAGTGCTGAAAAGTGCTCTTTCTGGGTGGAAAACCTTTTTACCGGGTGACTATCGTGAGCTGGCCCTTTGAGGAGTTTCGTGCTGGCTATGGTAAGCTTATTGTCGCAAGCTAGACAAAGTGTTTGCGTGGAGTTGCATACCAGAAAAATCAGGCTGACATATCCAATATGTAAGAGATATTAGATCGGTTTCGCTTCATACCAATGAAGATGAATTTAATTTATCTTCAGAATAAATGTTCACGTATTGGTACTATGGTAAGCAGATTAGTAAAGATGAATGCTTGAAATGCTGACCAACATAGTAAAGTATTCATTTTGAAAGTCTGTAAATTACATAAAGTAGGGCACTTGTCATGTGCCCCTAATAATTAATTTTATATGGCGATGATTGAAGTTTTGAATTCCGCATCAAACAAGTTGAAAAGAAAAGTAGTCACTAAGAAACTTGGCAGGTGAATGCTTTGAAGCAGGCCTGTGTCTTTAACTTTATTCCTAAATATTAGTTTCTGAAGATAACTATAATAAAAAAATCAACCCAATTGAACGAACACTGTCGATTGTTGGAAGGACATGGATGAAAGAACATGATATTGATATTATCACGATTCATCACCATGATATTAGTCCTGAAAACACTTTATTATATATTATCATGATTCATAACCATGATATTTGTCCTGAAAACACTTTATTAGAGGTTGTTTTTTAGAAACTCTTACTCCGAGCAATGGTGCTTACACGGCAGGGATCAACTTTAAATTTTAGTGCGGATTTCTAGGTAGTCAACTCCTATATACTTACTTGGTACTTGGTAAATTTCGAGATATTTTGAAAAAAAATAACCCTGGCAATGAAATACACAAACTCTTGGGTCAAGTCAAACCCTTGATGTTAAAAATTCGTTCCACTCTAATGTATAAAATTAATAAGCATCACCACCTGAGTCGATTTAGCCATGTCTGTCTGTCTGTGCTTTGTTTTGTCGACAATTACTACCGTAATTTTGAAGGAATTATATATTTGAGCTTATCTCGTATATATAAAGATCAAGTTCGTAAATTAGCCAAATCATAATAAGGCGATTCATGTCACTTCGTAAGGTTCCGTATGTTGTAAATCGTATTCTTTGTAAACGAAATTGACATGAACGAACTTTTAGGAACGTTCGTACCTTTTTTCGTAAACTTAAATTTGTTGCTTTTTGTATGATTGAGCACTCAGGTATCGATGCAGCGCTAAGCACAAATTTCAGCTACTTTTCAAATATTTATTTTGGTCTCTATGACCGGTGGCCTGAAGTTTTGGATGTTGAGCTTTTCGCGGATGGAAAGTCAACTGCTACTGCGTAGAGAAAGTAAACACGAATTCCGGGCCCTCGTCGCTTGGAAACTATGACGACACCAAATTAGTGCATCAGAGCATGCATTTGTCGAAAAGCCATCAAAAACGAAGGAAACAAAAGGAAAAAGAAAAGGAGAAATACTTATAAGATGGTTGGAAATGTTGCACTAAATATCATTTTGCATTTGAATTGCAAGAACAAAGAATTTTTCAGGTTCAGTCCTTCTTAGGATCTTTATCCTGAAGAAATCGTACTGATTGAAAATGACTTGCCATCATTGATTTAAAGAAAATTTTCAACAAACAAAAACTTTATTGTTGAAAATGCTTCTTCATATTCTGATTTCTTGCACCATTATGAGAGCCTGGTCAAAGTCCAAAGTCGTAGCAGTTCGTTCGGCTTGAACTTAAACACATCCAATCAAAGTTGAAAGCCGTCGTGGCCTGTTGTAGGTATCAGCTTCAATCTATGTCCTTGCCTGAATTATGATGAATGGCAGTACGACCAGACAAAGCATGATAGTGGCAATCATCATTTTACAAAAGGTGATCCAAATTTCCTGCTAGTGGGCTAACCCGGTATCAAGTTTGCGTGCCTTATTTACCAGCAGCAAACAGATAGCAATTTTTATAATTTAGAAATCAAGCTGAACTGAATGTTTACAATTTTAGAAAAATATTTTTGTATGAGTTTTTTTATTTTGACAACTAACACAAGTTAACGATTGCTTATTTACGACATAAGCATCAAATTTGATTCGTAAAGTTGAAAAATATTCGTATCTCAGTTTTCATATGAAATATTTTTGACATATCGTAAATTCTTACGAAATACGAGCTTACGAAGCACATACGAATTGACATGAAGCACCTTAATATGTCGAAATCGAAAATAAAATTTTTTAATTTTGTAAATTTTTAAATGATTAATGTCCTCTTTGTTTTTTTCAATGGCATACATTAAATGTCATTACTTCATGTATCTTGTACACACACTTTATGAACTTTAAAAACTAAGTTTATGAAATATTCATGTTTTCATGGTTTTGTTTTTCATTTGTCTGCATTGATATCATAAATAGTTCATGTGGCTCATGTTATAAGCTACTGGACCAAAATTCATGAATGCGATTCTTAAAGATCATGTAAAAATTCATAATAATTGTGTTATTTTTTGATTCAGCCAAGAAATAGTAAAACTCGAATATAAACTATGCATAACTTCCATACAAAGTGATGCCAACAAATTCGTCAACATTAGCTGTTCGGAATCGGTATAAAATTTATACATAGGTACGTTCTCAACAGGCATTTGCCAACATGTTTAATTTTAAACGATTTTTTTTTTCTCAGAGTACGTAACATACTCATACATACACGTGCTAGTCGGGTAAACGGGAAATAGTTAGTAAGAGGGCGGAAAGATTGAGTTGTGTTGATTGGAAGTATTAAAATTGAAGTCAATATTTTTCTTTTTTTGCAAAATCGTTGGTTAATGTACTACCTCCAAATCTAACTCTAGGCAAGCAAAAGCTGATAAGACAAAGTGATAAAGATATGTTTTGTTTTTTTGTATTTCTGCGTAGACCATGACGGTTCTGTTTTCTTTTCTTCAAATTTAATCGTTTTCTCATTAACATTATCTCTAAAATGACTTCATATATAGTTAGAATCGCTACTTGAAAGTCGAGATATTAAGGCGATTATTGTCTATATCTATTGCTTTTCTTGCACACTTCGTCGCCAATTTAACTAGTTTTCATCTTGCTGATTAAGATTAAATGAAGTGCCTTAAATGCGCATAAGTCCAGAATGAGCCGATTAACCATATCGAGTGTTTCTTAATTAATAGATAACGTTAAGAGATAATCGTAGAATTGAAGTGATGGCCTAGTACTATAAAAACGTTACCGAACAAAGCTCAATAGCTCAGCTGGGTTTACCACTTGCTTCACAAAAGACGTAGAAGTTTTTCTCGCCAAATTATCAAAGAATGAAGTTTTTCGCCATTATTGGCCTCTTGGCCCTGGTTGTACTGACATGCGGTGCTCCTATGGAGGAATTCGTTGAACATGATCCTGAATTAACTGCTGGTTTCTATGAGGGAGATATTGTCTTGGATGTGCAAAAGAATGGCATGAAATCTCCAACTAAAAGATGGCCAGGTGGTATTGTTTACTACAAATTTACCGAAGGCGCTTTTAGTAAGTATTTTGGAATAAATTAGAGCTAAGATTTATTTTCAGATGTTTTATGTTTGGGAAATTCTTGGAATCCTTTTGCTAATCAATTGTTTTTCATGTTCAAACTAGGCACTAAGCATATAAAGCAAATTCGTCAAGGCATGGACATTATTGAGGGCGTCTCATGCATTCGTTTCAAGGAAGCCACATCCGACATCAGAGCCTATGTCAAAATTACGGCCAATGATGGCGGCTGCTATTCCAGTGTTGGCTATACAGGACGTGTACAGGACTATAACCTGAAATACTATCCACTTAATCAGGGTTGCTATCGTCTGGGCACAATTGTGCATGAGTTCCTGCACACACTTGGTTTCTATCACATGCAGAGCACTTCAAATCGTGATGAATTTGTTTATATTGCCGAGGAAAATATTCTACGTAATGCTATTAGCAACTTCAAGAAATACCCCGATACTCTGGTTGACAATTTTGGTGAACAGTACGATTATGGCAGTGTACTACACTATTCGCCCTATGCCTTCTCAAAGAATGGTGAGAGAACTATTATTCCGCTGAGGGAAGAATTACAATCAGCAGAAAATATGGGTCAGCGTCTAGGCATGAGTAAAAGTGATATCGCCAAGTTGAACCAAATGTATTGTAAGAATTAAATTGATGCCGAATAATTGCCTGAATTGAAGAAGTCGAATAATATACAATGAATGTACAAAGAAAATGTGATGTTTTATTTAAATACTCCTAAAAATATGGTATGATTTTGAAATTATTTTGTAAAGAACAGCGGTGAACATATTTGAGGCAAGCTTATCTTGAGATTATTCAACAAATTGCTTTAGACACACCTTTTTCTTTAAATTTATATGCTTGGACGATAGTGATTTGAATAGTTATTAAAACAGGTTTGTAATCTTATCAATTCACTTGCTAGAGAAATCAATGAAATAAGTTAGTCCAACTAATTTTTATTGTTTGCCGCTGTACTGTGCTGTCAAGAGTATTCCAGTAGAGAAAACAACAAAATCAACAAACTTATCAAGAGGGCAAAAATAAAATAACACTTGTTAACACTTGTCAGACAGTCCAAACAGTAAAAAAATTAGATGCCTTTGCATATGAAAATTAATCCAACAACATTTGTTGGAATTGACATGGGGCTTAAGTGGCTAAAATTATTGGTTATCTAGCAATAACTGTGAGCAATACGTTCATAACAATCAATACGAAAAAGTAGTAGTTTTATCAGCATTTCATAAACGTATTTACTAAACATTCAATTGACAGCAGCTGTTGTGACAGTTATAGATTCCGTTGTTAAACTAGATAGCAGATTTATACACACACACACACACACACACACACAGCTACACCCCAATAGGCAATTAAACCAGCGCTCTTCATACGAAGGCCCGTAAATATTGCTACTTTTGAAGACAAAACACATGCTTTCCTCGCTGCTCTTATGAGCACTTCTTGAAGGCCTTCGTTTTCTGCACAAAAGGCAGCACAACAAATTTGTTTTCCCTACAAAGACTGACTTTTCATATACTTCAGGGCAACTTTTTCGTTAAAAGTTAGAATATATATCAGTTTAAAAATATGACGCAATAATGGCCCTTCTTACTGCTATATCAAAGATTATAGATTGAAATTAATCTAACTTAAGAAAACATAGGAGAGAAGATAAAATCATAGAATATATAAATAAATAGAAAAAGGTGTAAAAGAAAAAAATATTTTTTCAACACTTTTTGTCTACCCCTACTTTTAGCCATTCTAAAGAAGTGCTTCTATCAGGCCTCTTTTGAGCTATCGAAGCGGAAGGCCTGCGAAATTTTCCCACTTCATATAAAAAAGAAAGTGTAATTGTATATGAGTGCGGCAGTACTACAAAATCCACAGGAAGGCCTTCTAGCAGCGATGTCATTGTCTACTGGGACTAAACAGTAACGAACAATAAAAAGCAGTACAAATTAATTTGTGCTAACTTCAATGGCATTTTGTGGTTGAACTGAGGGTGTGTGAGGCTAGCCATGATTATATGCTGCCGTTTTATATTTGTTAGTATTATTAATTTTTCTAGGTGATGGTGGTGGTGGTTTGAAAAACAGATAAGATTGCTTGAAAAAAGAATTTTTATTAAAAATAAATATAAGAAAATCAATTGCAAACAGCTGCTACCACGAGCTGATAAAATTTATGTATAAATAATTTGCGCTCATTTAAATTTCAAACAAAAATATTTGAAAACACCATAAAACAAAAATCAAAACAAACAGTAATAAAAAAAAAATAAAAAAAATAGGGCAAATATGGCCCAAAAGTAAGCCAAAATCGACAAGCTGCTTTTAATAACCACCACCAACAACAAACCAACAACAACAACAATACAGACCACCCTAATTTTATAGCTTATTAAAGCTGCACAAAACACGTGCGAAGCCCAGAAAAAAATTAGCTACTAGAAAAAAAAAACAAAGCAATTCCAACAAATCTTATTACAAAATTAAAAGTCTTATTTTTCTTGTATCTTCAGATTAGCAACATTGCAGCCAGCCTTAGCGGTAGCAGCATGTTGCCAACAATTTGAAAAAAAAATACCAAAACAAAATATGTAAAATAACAACAAAACGTAGCCAATTTATTGCTTTGCTTAACATGGCAACAACATCAGGTTACAGTGGCGCCCAATGCGGTGAAAACCTGTCGCTGACAGTCGCACTTTGAGCACGCGTTTCGTCAGAGCGACGCTTTTGTGGCGCGTCTGATGATGGACGTCACATTGGCAGGATACTATTTCACTTCCTGTTGCTGTGCTCGTATTAGTATTGTAGTTTTTTTTGTATGGTCATATTTTTTCTGTTATTATTGCAAGGACTTGTTGTTAGTGGCACAGTGGGCGGAATTTTTCGTTCACTTTCCGCAATCAATGACAAAAGTTTTTGATAATATAACTATTTTGAATATGTATGAACGTATGTTTAAGCCTTTTCCGCCCAAAATGAAGTTTAATTTTTCAGCGAGCCCAAAAATTTGCGTGGGTCAGTTATAAATATTTAATATTCATTTCAGTTCCAAATCGTTAAAATTTAAAAATTTTGTCTGCCATATTGGATTTGTCATTTTGAATTTTTAGAATCTGATCCAGATTATTTAACAAGAATCCCCATATACTAAACACGCATAATTTTGAGTTAAAATACCATAAAATTTTCAAATTTTGTCCGCCATATTGGATTCGCCATTTTTAATTTATTAAATTTGAGTCAAAATTCGTGACAAGCTTCTCAAAAAACATATTTTTTATGATGATTTTCATCTAAAATCGATAACATTTCAAAATTTTGATCGCCATATTGTATTTGTCATTTCGAATTTTTAAAATCTGATTCCTGATTCGTAATCAGCAATACCCAGAACATGAACATACAAAGTTTTTAGTCCAAATTCGATGAAATTCAAAAATTTCTTCTGCCATATTGAATCCGCCGTTTTGAAATTTTTAAATTTAAGTGCAAATTTGTAATCAAAGACGCCAAAAACATACTTACTTCAGTCCAAGATCAATAAAATTTAAATATGTTGACTTCAGTCCAAAATCGATAACATTTCAAAAATTTGGTCCGCCATAAAAATTTTTTATTTGGATTTTTTTAAAATCTGACTCCAGATTCTTTCTTGATTCCAGAGTTTTTTAAATCTGATCTCATATTCATGATCAGCGACCCGAAAAACTTATGGCAACATTGATTTCAGTCCAAAATAGCATACATTTCAAAAATTTCGTCCACCGTATTGGATCCGTCATTTCGAATTTTCAAAATTTGACACTAGATTCGTTATAATCAACCCCAAAAACTTAAACAAACATTGTTTTTAGTCCGAATTCGTTCAAATTGCAAAATTTTGTCCAGCGTATTAGATACGCCATTTTGAATTTCTTATGTGTGAGTCCAGATTCTTAACGAGCGATCCCAAAAACATGTATTCACAATGATTTCAGTTCAAAATTGATGACATTTCAAAAATTTCGTGGGTCGTTTTGTATTTTTTATTTTGCATTTATTTAAATCTGATCTCAGATTCGTAATCAGAGACCCAAAAAACATAACCCAAGAGACCCAGAGACCCAACATTATTATAATAATTATAATAAATATTTATTATAATTATTGAAATCTAATTCAAGATTCGTTATCGGCAAACCCAAAAATTTATACATAATATATATTAGTTTTAAGTTCAAATTTTATAAAGTTTTAAAATTTTGTACGCCATATTGGATCCGCCATTTTTAATTTTTAAAATCTGATTCCATATTTGTAATCAGCAGCACCCAAAACCTATATATATACTTTATTAAAATATACCAATGGTTTCTAGTCCAAATTAAATCAAATTTGAAAATTTTGTCCCCCATTCATGTTATGTTATGTTGAATTTTTTAAATTTGAGTTCATATTAGTAACCTATAATTATAAAAATTTTACCTCAAAATCGATGAAATTAAATGTTATCTGGCATATTAAGTTCTCTATTTTGAATTTTTAAAATCGTTTTTTAAATTCTTGGTTAGCAACTCCACAAACCTATTTTTACAAAGTTTCGTACGCAAGGAACTGGACACCTTTGTAGAATGATGCCATTGCGATTTACCTACACCTTTCTTTCGTACACTGAGAAAAAAAACATACTTTAAAATTAAACAAAAAATTTTGAAATAGAAATTTAACGCCATTGCGTTTCTACAAAACAAAAACTAAAACAAGTGTGTTTAATTTTCAGCTACCTATAAACTACTTTCTTTTTTTTATTTTCTCTCATTATTTCTTTGAAAAAATAAACAAAAATTTGAATACAATGAAAATTTTTGAATTTTTTGAATTGGTTTGAAAAATAACGAACATACGATAAAATAAGAACTAATTAATTAAATATTAAAATATATCAAATGTAAAATTCATCGAATGGAGTTAACATTCGGAGGTCCCGAGGATAGCTGTCTGTGCATCTGATGTTAAAAACTCGGTAAAGCTAAAAAAATGGCATCGAAAATATGCTTTAAAATATTTATTTTAAATTTTAAAATATTTGTTTTAAATTTGTTTTTCATAACAAAAACATTGTTTTAAAAACAAAAACTTTTGTTTTGAATTTAAATTTAAATACAGTTGTGTTTAATTTTAATGAATTTGTTTCAAGCTCTATTTCAAAAACAAATTCGTTAGATATGAACACGATTTCATTTAATTTTAACACATTTTTCTCTCAGTGTAGGATTCTTTCCATGATGAAATTGAATGGAAAACATGAAGTTTTGAATGTTTCGGAGAGGTAACTTCCTAACTTAACAGAGCTGCATGTATTGCTCAACATCATCCTGCTGATTCTTATAAATTTTGCAGGTATACCGAACTCAATCATTGTTGCGTATTGCATACAGGCAATCCCAAATCGGGCAATCGAACGCAACATTATACTCAACCAAGCTATGGTGGGCTCAATTTGATTTTCGTGAATATTTTTTCCAAGATTTGACGTAGTATTTAAATCCGGTCAATGGCAGTCTTGCTAGGAGGAAAGCATCTCGCGGCCTCGTAAGTCCAGTGGCATGCGTGCTTGACTACCAACCCAGATTTTGTGTTCGAGTCCCGGCCAGGCCATGGTCCTACACTGAAAAAAGTACCATGAAATTAAATGAAAATGCATTCAATTCAAAAAAATTTCGACATGAAATAGCACCAAAAACAAATGCCCTTAAATCAAAAGAAAATGCTTTTATATCAAAAATTAATGTTTTCAAGTAATATTCATTCTTTTCAAAACAATTGCTTTTCAATGAAAAACCATCGGTTTTTAAATTTAAAGTAATAGCTGTTGATTCAGAAATATTTGTTTTAAATTCAAAACAGGTAGTTTTGATTTGAAAGCAATCGTTTTGAAACGATAACTGTTACATATTAGAACATTTTTTTAAAATTCAGGTTGTTTTTTTTAATAAATTTTCACTTTATTCTGCCCGAACGCAATATCTATGCCCGACTGTGACTGAATATTCGTATATCACGATTCATGAAATAATCAGTGTTACCAACTCTGACAGTGACAATGACTTACTGAAATACGAAATATTGCGATTGCTTTTGATTTAAAAGCGCGTGCACTCAAACCAAAACCAAAACTCTTTTCAATTTGTAACATTTCATTTAAATCAAAAACTTTATCCTTTTTAAGTTCATGTTCTTGAGGTATGCCATTGTTTGCAGAGAGGTCACGGCCGATCAGAAAAATATATTTCTATCAAAAAACTTTCGGTGTCAAATTAGATTCGTATCCGGGTCTGCCAAGATTAGATGGCTCAATTGCCACACACTTAGCACACACGACCACGGCCTCCACAAAGCTGTCACATTTCTTTAATATAGCGCAAAGCACACTGAGATTCCAATTGTCGGTCATGGTTTACCCTGAACATATTTTGCTGATGAGTTGATGCATGCACCAATCAATTAATTGCGTAGTTTTCTTGAAGCTTGTCTTGCGTCGATCACTACATGATCAATTAATTTTGGCGTTTTTTAATCCGGTACATTCAGATGGCCTTGAGGATATCGAGGTGTTTCAATCTGGAGTCTAACTTACCACCATGTTTCGCGCCGCGGCGAAGTCCTTCAGTCTTAGACTATTGTTCCACGTGGTTTCATGGAGACTCAACTGACCGACAGTGAAGCCGAAAATGCCTTATTTTCCGACATTCGCGTTGAAATCGCCGACGACTTTTTTCACGTAATGGGCAGGGTAGTCATAATACACGTCTTCTAGGCTCGAGTTGAAGACGAGCTTGACAGCATCGTACCTTTCCGCCGTCGGGGCGTGCGCATAAATTAGGCTTATACTGAAAAATTTCGCCTTGATGCGGATTGTGGCCAGTTTTTCGTGCATGGGTGTGAGACGTAAAACAGGCTTACAACGAATCCGCATCCAAATTCACGCTTCTCCACATGCCAGTCTTGCCTTTTCCAACGCATCTCCTGGTTGGCGGTGATGTCTGTCTTTATTTTTACGAGGGGGCTGCCGCCAATTGGATAGAGGCACCTTCCCTATTAAGAGTCCGGACGTTCCAGTTCATATTCGTAACTCATTTTCCGTTTTTCGTTAGCGGTGGTCGTCAACGCTTCATATCTGAGACTGTTTTAGTTTTCATTGGGCAGTTATAATATGGTGTGGAGCCAAACCCTACCCAAATTAAATTTTTAAGGTCTTAGAGAGACCGCCTCAATTTTAAATTCTAGAGGAGATAGGGAGTTTTGAACACTGCGATTTTAAGGCGGTTTCGACTCGCCTTGACAGTGTCAGCTGCGAGCTTTGTGGGTTTTTCGTTCAAGATACAGCACCTGTTCCACACTTTGCCCTTCCACAGTCAAGCTGGTCACCCACTACTTTTCCGGGACCGCTTAAAAGCAGTTTAACGCTATAACTAGAGGCCGTTCACTATCTGGATCATATGACCCGTCCGGTGACTTGTAGCTCAGGATATCCGGATAGAATCCACGTATAAAATAAAATTTTGAAGAATAATAAACTGTTTTTGTTTGATTTGCACAGTCCGGTTCAATTTTGAACATAAGGTATATCACAAAAACCATATTTTTTCAATTTTGTTTTTGTTAAGCCATTAGCTAGTGAAAGGTTCAAAGCACTTGAGAGTCGGCTGAAAACATGGTTGTGCTGTTCATTGCTTCTTTTATACATTCGCTTCTGAGATGGGTATGAAAAGTTATAGAAAATAGAAATGTATGAATAGACTAATATAACAGCTTCTGCAAATCATTTAATTTTATTATTCAAAGACGTACTCTGAGAGAAATGTGTTTCGATAACTATGTCGACTGTATGGTTGTCATAATCGACCCACCGAACAGGTCATTCAAGGTATCGTGACCAAATTTTGCACCAGTTTCACTTTAATGGACATAAATCCATCAACCCATAGATGAAGACTGCCTTATACCGGGAGAATATCCACTTTTTATTCAAAAATTGTCTTCACTGACGATGCTTATTTTTGGCTCAATGGTTACGTCAACAAACCAAATTGCCAAATTTGGTGTGAACAGCAGCCAGAGGCAGTTTAAGAGCTTCCAATGCACCCAGATGTATGCACTGTTTGGTGCGGTTTGTGGGCCGGTGACAGCATTGAACCGTTTTATTCAAAAATAATGAAAATCACAAATGTTACAGCCAATGGAGCAAGGATCTGTAAGATTATAATTGTTTGTTTTTTATTCACAAATTAGAACAGTTGGACTTATTTGACATGTGGTTTCCAGAAGATTACAACAAGAACATTTTCAAATCAATATTTTTCTAGCTATTGTCAATATTCGTTTATTTTTTTTGTTTTATTTTAAAAAACCAAACGCTTAAAAAATCACCCTTTATGTCAACTGAACTATTTCAGTCAATATGCAATAATTTGTCCGTTGTCAAAATCTCTCTGCGAAAAAAAAACTAAATTTCTGTAACTCATGCCGTCACGTTCGTGCAAAGGCCGATCAAGAAAATATGTTCGTTTTTATGCTGATCAGCCTCTGTACTGTTAAAATGTATTCCAAGCTCCCGTTGTACTGCCGTTTTACGGCTTGTATCTTACATTTTGAGTTGAGTCCCTCACCATCTACATAACCGATGAAATTTTCTCCAAAATCGTTATTTTATAACGTAATTTTTTGAACACTTACCAAAATTCTTTGTGGGAATCAAGTATCCAGTGAAGCCATGTAATTCAGTACAAAAATAAGTGCGATTGTCTTCCGTAACTGGTGAATAATATTTTATAATTCATAATTTTCATTGGATTTTCAAAACCTGTTTCAAAAAAGTTCCTCTTTGGAAAAGTGCCGTGAAGACATATTCTTAATATTATATAGATATTATTTAAGATTGAAGTCAGCATTCATGCTAAGTGGTATAACTGTAATATATCACTTAACAAAAACGGGTGAACAGAAGAAAAATCAAATCAACACATTTTTTCTTATAAGCCCTTATATCTTAAAATGGATTAATATTTAGCAATTTAGAAACATTTTTATGAAACAGATTTGGGAAAGAATAATACAAAATTATGAATTGTGAATTTTTTCTTCTCTAGTTTCGGAAGTCTGAATCACATGATTTCACAATAAACTTAATTCCTGCATAGTTTGAGTGTTAGTTTGTATTTAAAAAAATTGAGACAAGAACAAGACAAACAATTTAAATTGTAGAGGGAACTTCCTAAACTATTTCGTTGGCAAAGGACTCAACCGAAAGTTCTCAAATTCAGGCTTTATTATTTTTATTACAAAACTTTTGAATTGAGTTTTTCCCAAATATTTCAGCCGCCTAAGTGGGTTCTATGCTAAAAGCTGAACTTTTAAACAACTCAAATTTAACAAATCAAATCGAAGGATTGGCAACAACCCCTCAAGTGGACAGAATCAGAACTTAAAAAAAATTTTACAACACCCAGATATAACATTAAGGGTTTTAACTCATTTGATAAGGCGCACAGTGTAACGATATCTATGGGAAGAGGGACAAAAATAGAAGGAGTTGTCGTAGGAACATGAAATGCATCATTGCATCATGCATCATTATATTATAAATATAACACACCACACCAAATTTTATCAAGATCAGTCACGCCCTTCGCCCACCTTCCATACAACCCACAATGGTGAAACTTTATAAAGAGGCATATATTTGAGTTACAGCAATAAAATTTGGTATGTTTATATGTCACATCAAAACTAAAGTATATACAAAAAATGGGCGTGATCCGCTCACTTATACGCCCACCTCCCATACAACCCTAAAAGTTAAACCTTTATATAGAGGCTTGTGTCGAAGCTACAAAAGTAAAATTGAAAATCTATTCTTTTTATACAAAAATTAAGACGTGAGAGAAAAATGGGCGTCATCCACCCACGAACACGCCCACCTCCCATATAAAAAGATATGTATGTATGTCGCACACTTCGCACGTGCGATTTGGCGTTAGTACACATGTTGAATTCAAACAAAAATCATTTATAAAAAAAGTGCACGTTTGTAGCAGCTAATATTTTTTATTCTTAATAAAGATACTTTGAGACATATTAAGGCAAAGTGCTAATGCGGCAGCAGGTGAGGGTTTTTTTTCCATATTTCCAAACATTTTTTTTCTATTTTTTCTTAGAATTTTATTAAAATTAAATTATAAATGTTTAAATAATCACTCAAATTTAATTTAATTCGTTTTAACAATCTATTACAAATATACTAAAAAAAAAATTTTAATCGTAACGTCTGTTTCGCAATTTTGGCAATTTTTTTAATGAAACAACCAAAAAGTTCAAAATTATGAAAAATCTTCCTTTCGGAACTTTTCACGGCTAAACTAAAGTTATAAGCTTAAAACCCTTTGGTAATTTACTTAATTGGAATGTTTTAAACACATCCTGATAATTTTTTTTCTCAAATAAACAAGTCGATATTTTGCATTTTGTCCCTCTCGTTACACTGTGAGGCGTGTGATTACTTTTTGTGCAGCTCACTTTGATAGGATCCTATTTGGCTTGGTAGTTTGGGGGGGGGAGAGAGGGGAGATTTAAGCCACCGAAACCCCCCTTTGGTTGCGCTAATGTATGTACGAAAAATAAAAAATGAACTTTTTAATACATTTGTAAAATTATCTATTTAACTGCAAACCAAGCACGGTCCCGTTCAATATGTTCTAAATCACACGAAAGACCACAATGAAAATTATTGCAGTTTATGTTTCCTGATGACTTAAGAATCACTATCCTACTTGATATTAAACCCCAAATGATGCCGTTTTTTCCATAGACCGTATTATAGCTCTTAACTTTAGTTCCTTTAGTGCTTTGGTGTTGATGTCAAGTCAAAACGTATCCAGGTCTTTTTTGCTATATTTTTTATGATACTTCTTTTATAAGTAACTTCATCAGATACTAATAAAAGAATACATCAGCTACTAAATACACTCTGTATACTAGTTGGCTTTTGCCGATCATCAGCATGAGCCACAAAGTACTTAAGTCTCATTTAAGTCAAAGTCAGCGATTTTTGATTAATGATTTTTTCAATTTGTTTTACGCACGTCATCTCAACATGAAATTTCTCGACAGCCTCCCGTTTTATACACTTCAATGTATGTATTTCTTTTCCTGTTTTTTATTTTTATTTTTCTTCCAGCAGGTTTTTTTTCTACGACTTAGCTTGTCAAAGCGTCAAAGATCAAAGCAAAAGTTGACTGAGAAAGATCGCGCGCCGGCGCATAAGTAGGCATGATTCAACTGGCCCCTCTAGACAAGCCAATGTTTCGACAATACAAAGGAATCATCCAACAGACTTTTTGTCTGGCAGACTGTCCGACAGGCTGGTGAATTAGTCGCTATGACAGCGTATGCGTTCATCTTTGCGGCTGTCATTAAGAAGTCATTCGTTCGTCGTTTGTTTCTTGTATGAAAAGTGTTAATTTTTCTGTCTGAATGCGCGCTGCTGGAGTGTCGTTACACACACACATACATATACATTCACTGTATGCCTGCTTTTAAGCTGACTTGTTGTTCTTCTTGCCAATAATGATCGATCCATTGTTTTGAGTTGAAATCATTTTTCGATTTGTCTTAATTGCTTTGTCTTAATGAAAAATTTCTAGCTTCTTGTATTTTCTATAGCATTTAAATGGAATTTTTGCACAAGCAATCAACTCGGATTTTTTTTTAATTTTGAAATGATGTGTGCGTTTTTGTGTGATAAATAGTTTGCCAATTTTTATTCGATGTTTGGTCTGTCTGTTTGATTTCTCGTTAAAAATATGCAACATTTTTTTTGTAAAAATTTTTAATAAGTTTTTGATAAATTGCCAAATACTTTTGGATTTCTAATGTGAATGGATAGTTATGATAATTTTTAATGTCACGGCTTAAATGAAAGTCTGAAGCAATACATGTTAAAGCCGCAGGTTATATTATTATAGCGTATTTTTTTAGTTTTTTGTTTGCAAAAGATTTTGCTAACAAGATTCATTAATTATGAAGTAAAAATATTTATTACTTAAAAAATGCCCGGTAGTTGCCGGGAAAAATATTCAAAATTTTCATGTTTCATTTTACAACTTTAATATTTGCACATAAATTTTACAAAAAATTCAACAATATATCAGAAATTTTAAGCGCTGAGCAGCTGTGACCTTTATTCACTCACCGAATATATGCTTGCTTGTTATAAAAAGTTAAAAAATTTCAAAATTTCACAAAACACAGAATTGACAAAATAATATTTAAGTCAATTTTGTTATAAAACCGTGACCTTTACCTTAGCTAAGCCCTTCTGGCAGCCAAATAACGCTTCCACACTATTGTCAGATGCCAAACCACATCTATTCTCGCTCCCCACCATAAAACCACCGCTAATGACAAAAAATTACTACAACAACCAACAGAATAAAAAACACAAAATAAAAAAAAAATACCAAAATTACAACTAAAAGCATGAAAAATGCTTTTTAAATGCATAAAAATCCATTTATTGCGAAATTTACATAATTTTCCATTTTTCTCGTAAGCAGTCAGAATACAAAAGCGAAAAGCTAAGAGAAAACACACCAACAAAAAAACGACGCTCAAAAAAGTTACAAAACCAGCAACATTGATTTCCTTGTTGGTAACATTTTGCCACCCATCGCGAAAGACATGGAAATAGCTTTTAATATTTTTATGATTTCGTGTTTTATTTTTTGTGCTCTCCTAACATTTCCTTCTTTACATTTAACTACTTCGCCATGCAGTGTCTTGCTTTTATTTCGCTATTTTATTTTTTTTTTCAAACTTTTTTACAGCATACATACGAAGGGACATGAAGGGGCTAATTGCAATAATCCATTTATAACCCTCCATTTGGCAGTACAATGGCAGAAACATGACCCAAGGCGCTGCCACAGTCCAAGAATTACAAAAGGCTGGCAAAATAAGGTAGAAAAAATGATATAAAACTACGAAATAATAATAAAAGAAAAGCGAAATAATAACATCAAAACCAAAAAGAAAAACAGCAAGAAAAAAAAACAAATAGAATAAGAAATACACGCCAAAGTGCTTTAGAAAACCGCGCGAACTTTGCTGAAAATCCTCTTTTATTAGCATACCTCCAGCATAATAACCTCCCCCCCACACACAGTAGGCGTTTTTCAAACCTCAACTGCCACCACCAACAACCCCGCGTCGACATTGAGCAGGAAATCAAGAAAAATATGCAAGAAAAATTGACGTAAAAAATACCGCAAAACAACAACGTCAAATTGTGTATTTCCGTTACATTAGTTGAATGTTCTTCCTGCTCTTTTTTTCAGGCTTTATTGTTTGTTTTTTGATTTTTTTTTGTCTTGCTTATAACATTAAATGTTGCTGCCTATTGTTGGGCGTTCAAACGTGGCTGAGTATTTAAGAAAACAACACGACTTCTTGGCAGTTTTTCCTAAACTTTTTCACGTGCTCTGATTTTACATGCGGGCGCGTGTTGGCAACCCTTGGCTGCAGCAATAAATGAACAGTTTTTTAATGCTGCTGTTTTTGTTGTTGTTTTTATTATTGCTCTTAATATTTCCAGAAAAGTTGATAAAAAAACACAACAAATAACTTGATTTTTTCTTGAGCTGCTAAAATAAAAATCGTGTAGAAATCATCGAAATTTGATGGGTAAATCAAGCAAAAACTCTAGGTGGTCCTTTGCGAAAGGACGTGTGTATATATTTAATATATAAGACACTGTGGAACAAATTTCCTTAAGAAATTCTTAAACATTCATTTGCATGTCGTAAGTCGTAAAGTGATGTTAATGAAAATTCAGTCAAAAATTCTATAAACGTGGGGCTTGGATTAAAAATGGTCAAGTCCACTTCTTTTTCATATTCAGAAAAAACCCGCTCTGTGATCAATGTGAACTTTTGATGAGAGAGGGAGAAAGAAAGGGAGCTTTTGAGTTTGTCGAATTTAAGTTTTTCGCAAAAGTATAAATTTTCTCAAAAATTTTATTCATGTCATTCATCATATCATGTTAGTATACATGATCATTATAAAATTTGTAAAAGAACTAGTATTTAATTCTAAATTTAGACTTTTCATGTAAATATCTTAGTTGAATCTTAACGGTTTTTAAATTTTTTTTTTAATTTTTCAAAAAATAAGTTATATTTTCTTTCAAATGTGATGACAATCACTGTGAAGCTCTAACCAAAAGTATTTTTAATGAATTTTCTTAATATTGTCGTTAGTTATTTTGCATTTATTTTAACTACATGCCAAGAGAGCGAAAAAAACTGTCTCAAATTGAAACTGTCTTAATGAGGAAGCCAACATCGCTGCCATGTTTGCATGGATTTCATTTATTACTTTTTTGTATTAAAGTGTTAACAGTTAATTTAAAAAATTATTAAAAATTTTACCGTTACTTGTTTGTTTATATTTCAATAATGAAGTAAAAAAACGAGACTACAAAATTAGATATTTTCCGAAAACATGTGATAAAAATTATTTGTAATAATTACAGCTGAATTTATTTTGTCTTCACACTAAATTAATAAACGGTTCGTGCCATTTCAATACCAAGGCTATACTTTTTTTGACAAAATTCAATTTTTTAAATGCTGCTTTTCTATTTTTTTACAAAATTTATAAAATGCAAAAATAATTTATTTAAAGGAAATAACTTTATATCTCCAATCAAATAAAAGTAATAGCCTGGAACTTAGTTTAACCAGCCCGTTTATTCTGAATATAATTATAAAAAGGAAAACAAAAACTTGGTCGAATTCCCAACACAGGCGATACTAGTTTTAGTAAATGAGGTAGGTTATGCCCTATTTACGCAAAATAATGAACCCAAATATAAGGTTGGCTTACCATAAACTGGATAAGTCACCTGACCTTAATCCAATCGAAAAAAAGGGGAACATATTGTTACTGGGGAATGGTCGACAATAGGTTCATATATTTTGGAAAACTTAATTAATAGAATTTCTTAAAGGATCCAGCTGTTGCTGAAAAAAAAGGAATCCACATTAAAATTAAAAATTTTATATATAAAATAGGCACATAATTGTTCATTCAAGATATGGCCAACAAATGCAAAAACAAATATAGAAAAATATTTTATTGTTAAAGCCTAGTACTCTGTTCCGTTTCATGTGAAATTTCACTCGAATCTCCATACAAAATGCGAATGCTGTGAAATACGCGTGAACATTTTCACAAAATAGTCTCTGTTCCGCTGTGAAATATACTCGCAATATTCCCTTACAATATTTTTTCACGACAATTAAATTGAACTGCCGATTTATTTTGATGTAAAAATTGACAGTTGTCGCAAATATTTTGTTTTTATATATTTACTAGCGGATGTAACCCGGTGTTACTCGGGGTTGTGCCTCGAGCACAGAAAGTGGACAATTTTCAAAACTGCTCTCATTTTTACGTTTTTAAAATTATCAATTCAATTTTAAAATTTTTTATAGTATCATTTTTTGCGGTTTCCTTCCGTCGAAAGTGTTTAGTCAAATTTCCCTAAAACTGTACCTGCCAGACATGATTAAAACAAAAAATGACATCTTCAACGCCTCGATCTGACTTCTGGTTTCTGAGGAAAATGGACACCCGCACTCAGTAAAAAAACACATATCTTCTTCCGGTGAAAAATTTCTTTATTTTCGATAAAAGCAATTTTCTCTTTTCAAATAATATTTTCTTCAATTAGAATAAATTTTCATATTTTCGAAGAAATATTTTTTCACTTCTAGGAAATGGAAATATTTCAATGTCTCTTATAATGACAAATATTTTTCACGCACAAAAAAATTCTCATTTATACAGAACAATTTTTTGAAAATGAAAATTTTTTCATATATTTTGATAGAAAATTCACTATGAGAAGTTTTTTCTTCAATAAAAACAAATGTTTTCTCAAAACTAAAGAGTCTTTTTCTCTAAAATCGAATTATTTTTATATATTTCTCTTTTTCATAGAAAGTTTTTATCATTTTTAGAGAATTTTAGGATCGCATTTAGAGAAAAGCATTCTCTGGAGCAAGGTCAATACCAATTTTCTCTTAATATGATGCCTTTTTTATCATATTCCGAGAGACTATTTTCTGAGTGCAGTTTGAAATGCAGAGAAAAATGCGTTTAAAGTTTTTCTAAGCATGCATTTAATATGCAATTTTATCTCAAATAAATTCCATTCGATTTTTGGATTGTTTTCGTTCAACTTCGGTTTTGGTCGATATTGTTCGGTTAATTTTTTTTCATCTTTATATAGCTTCTGCTGGTATTCGTTAAACTTTTTTTTTTTCGTTCGTCTTTGGTTCTTGATTTCGTTTGACTTCGGCTTATTCCTTGTTTTTTGTCGAAAGAACTTTTAAAAGCATAGGATCTATTTCAGTAACAGATACAAATGCTTGCCAAGTTTCATCAAAATCGGTTCATCCGTTTTGACGTGAATGAGCCGAACCGAGTTTATTGAATAAAGCGCCCTCTAACGGAAGTTTTCTTAAATTTAAATAGCCTCAATTCTGTTGCAGAGTCAAGTTATTTCATGTACCAAATTCTAGTCATGATTTAACTCGAGGTAACAGGGTTAACAAGTCGAATATGACTTCAGAAGTCCAATATATTGAAAATATACAGTGGTGATGTTAATTTTCTTCAACAATTTGTTCAACAACAATTTGGTTTTCATAAATTTTTATAAATAAAGTAAAGAAGATATGATATTTTCTTAAGTATTTCAAACATTTCCTAAGGTGGAAAGACGTGGAGTAAGTATTTCGTTGTTTCTTCTCTAGATTTAATAACTCCATGACATCTCCACTTCATTCATTTGGCACATGTAACCGCCGGTAAAAAGGAATACCACGATTCTTTGATTTTATTCCAAAACTCTTCTTGATTTTTTTGTTTTATATCCTTTTAGAACTGCTTTAGAACTTTCCACATGTCCTCTCTTTGATTAAGATCCAGCGACTGCGAATCAGTGATGATATCAGATAATTTTCGAGAGTACTTTTTTACATAGGCAAATAGTACTTTTTTTATTGTTTAGGGTACTTTTTATTAAGTAATAATATGTATATAAATTAAAACGAATACTTTTTTAAATTGTATTATATTTATCACGTAAAGGAACAATAAATAATCAGGATTTCTTTCAGAACCCGTTAAATATGTATAGTAGGGTGCCTCGACCTCTATGGGGCAAAATAAAAATTGTCATTGCCACCAACTTAAAATTAACCTTGATCGATTCTAAGACGAATGCACAACATTTTTTTGGCTATAACGATAGCCGCCAGTGAGCTAAATCATTTTGAAAAACATACAAAAACCATGTTTTTCGTAAAAATATTAGCTGGTGCAGCAGTTACAAATAAACAAATGGTTGGAAATAGTAGTACTGAAGAAGATCTTACGAAGATTTGCGAATTTTAATGAAAATTTTTGACTTTTTTTTAAAAAGTTCTTGTTCTGGGAACATTTCTAAAATCAATGGAAAATATTCCGTGACTGGGCGAGAATTTTACAAAATTTCAAGTAAAATTCTTTAATATACCAGAGTACTTTTTTCGGCAAGAAAGTACTCTATAGTACTCAAAAAAGTACTATTCCACTCAAAATATCATTCCTGCTGCGAATGTCATTCTGTAAGACTCATTTTAATCTCATTTTAATCTCATTAAACTCATTTCAATAGTACTCAAAAAAGTACTATTCCACTCAAAATATCATTCCTGCTGCGAATGTCATTCTGTAAGACTCATTTTAGCTCTTCGAAATCAATTTTTTTGAAGGTTTTGGATTATAATTCTACATTTTTTTTCCATCTTCATATCCTGCTTGAAGTATGGCAGCATCACTGTTTCAAATATTTTGACATAGTCCACAGCACACACAGAATCATAAGTCAAAAAAATAGGACCTAAAATAAATTAAGAGAAGCAGCTCCATATCGGATATTTCGGTTATCCGGGTTCCATTTCGGCCCACATGTTATCGGTTTTTATGGTGTTTTTTAGGGTCGTATATTATATTTTTTGATCGTCTCACATTAATGGCCCTATCAGATTCGAATATATTAACCTTTGTTTCATCTGATCAAAAATCTTTTTGCCAATTTTCTAGGAAGTTCGCAAAACCAAGTCTCAGTTTGATGTTTTTAAGGCTCATTAATATGATCGTTACCTATTGAACGGTTCATTGTTAGTGCTTTGAAATCATTTAAAGTTGTTCTAAGGTATAAAATGAGCTATGTTTTCATTTCCGCACCATTAGTTGGTCGAAAGATCTTGTAATATGGCGTTTTCTGAGTATGTCTGACTATGCTGGTAGGAAACTGAAATTATGGCACTAAATAAAAATGTAGTGCAGGTAGACAGGCGCGGATTTAGATGGGGGATAGGGGGGGCTGCAGCCCCTGGCCCCGAGCAGGGAGGGGCCCCGCAGGCGCTTATAAATTAAGTGCTTATTGTAAAAACATGGCATGCTATATAAAAAATATTTAGAAGTACTCGACCTTAAAATTTAAAAAATGTATATTTGTAAGAAACCATGGATATGCTTAAAATTTATATTAAGTATAGGGCCAGAATTCATCTGGTAATGATCGCAATATTTTTAGTGGATGGTGATAATGCATCAAGAGATACAACGTTTCAATGCAACCAACTAATACTTGCAAAAAGTAGATACTGATTTGATAGCTGCTTTCTTCTTTTATCGAATTCGTAACAGATTTGCGAAGTTGCTTTTTCAGGGTTTGAGAATAGTGCTAAGAACCTGAATCGATTTGTTTGCCAATACTATTAGAGAAAAATAACTAGAAAAACAGCAACAAAGAACCCTAAACAATCAATATGACTGATGCTGATAGATTCAAAATAGAAACTTTTGCTTTAGTTGATAAGTTACAGTCAGAAAAAAGTTTCTCGGAATATGATGAAAAAAGGCATCATATTTAGAGAAAAATGGTATGGACTTTGCTCCAGAGAATGCTTTTCTATAAATGTGATACTTAAAATTTCCTAAAAATGACAAAAAAATTCCTTGTAAAAGAAAACTATATGAAAATATATCGATTTTAGAACATGACATTTATTTTTGAGAAGAGATTTGTTTTTATTGAAAAAATTTTCAATAAGTTTTTCTCTATAAATGAGAATTTTTTGGGCGAGAAAAATCTTATCTTACTTATCATTATTAGAGACATGAAAAATTTCCATTTCCCACAAGTGAAGAAATATTTCTTCGAAAATGTGAAAATTTATTCTAATTCAAACAAATTTTATTTAAAAAAAAAAAAAATGCTAACCGAAAATAAGGAAATTTTGTATCGGATAAAGATAGGTGTTTTTTCTGAGCGTAGCAATAGAATTGAAAAAAGTATTGAAGCATATGGACACATAAAACTTTTTAAATTCTTGTGCAAATTAATAGATATTGAAGTATAACCAAATGATATTCAAATGTAATTACTCTGTGAATTAAATAACTTAATTTCGCTGATGAAACTTTCACCTGAAGGATCTTTCTGTTACTCTCTGTACAGTATCGATGGCAAATTGTGAAGCTGAAAGGTAATTTTAAGTGTTTAAAAGAATACAACTTTGCATTGAAAATGACTTGTGCAAACGATTAACTGTGACGAGTTAATACAGAAAGTTTTGTCACAGTTTAATCGAGAAAGAAAATGTCAAATAAAAATTCAAGCGTTATTGTTTCACTTTAAGACATATATAAATGAGTAAAAATTAATATTTTGATTATTAAAAGATCCAAGCTAAATGCTCTGACCTTGAGAAGGCCTCGTGGCGATTTTAGCCCCAGGCCCCGCCATGTTTTAATCCGGCACTGCAGGTAGAAGTAGGTTCTTCGTTGAAATTTCAATCAGTTCCGATATTTCTCGCTTTGCATTTTTCTCAGTTTTTTTATGGTTTTCCTTTTAGAAGTGGTTTAATGACCTTTATGTCCCATAATTACTTACTTTTGTGTAACAATGTAGAGATAAAACTTTTTTTAAATGAAGAAAGTCTTACAGTTATCAACTTGATCTTTACTTGATTTGAATTGCTGAAACAATTTTAGGTAAAGATAGATCCGTTTTGTTTCCTTTTTATTTTTCCACGCAATTTTTCTTACGAATGTAGAACTATATTTATTGATGATATTCAAAATTATGCAAATGAGGTAATAAATATTACTATACAAGAGTGCATACAAGAGTGATGGTTCTTCTAAAGTTTATTTTTCTATTAATGTTTCAACACTAAACACTACAATAGAAACTGTTTCTATTATTTTTTTTCATCACTGTATTTTAATAAATTGTAGAAAATTATATGGATAATTTTTGAAATTAGTAAAATCACAAAAACACATGCATCACGATTAAAAAAATACAATATCACGATTCAAGAAGTTATCGAAATAACAAAAATATTTTTAGGTAAAGGCTGAAATGAAATTTGCGTTCGAACTGTGGAAGTTTTTCTTTTTATTTAAAAGTCAATTTTTTTTAGAAAGGCAATCAGAAGAATTTATTTTTCTTTTTTAAGAAAAGCTAAACATCGTTTTAAATTCTATACAGATGATATTTAGTTAAGAATTTAAACGCATTACTACGTCTTTCAGCGTTATATGTTTAGAAAATTTACCACCTTTTCAAATTGAAATTACTTTTTTTTTCTCCCTCATTGTGAATGAACCATTTAAATATCAATTATTATTGATTATTCAATAAATAATGACAATTTCAACTGACAGACAGACCTTCAATTATTATCTTCATTAAAAATTATTTCATTGCAGCATTGCCTGAATTAAATGCAATGCAAACAGCACATACCAATGCAACACCTGACATGGCAATTTGGGGAATTCCTTTATTTCTGCTGCTGCCAATAACGACAACAGGAAATTCAATTCAAGTCGTCGAGAAAGAGAGTCGAACATTAAAAACTGTGCCAAGGTGTAAATCGTAAATTAAACAAACGTCAAAACAATGAATGATAAAAGAAAAAGCATTCAACGATGCAGACGATGTCTCCGATGACCACGACGACGACGACGACGATTCCCAACAATTTGTGGCACTTGTTGTAAATTGCATGTAGCGGTTGCAAACAGCTAAATAACAACAGCAACAACAAAACTTTTTATGCGGTGCAACCAGCAATTATGCGTTCAGAGCAGCAAAAGCAGCAGCAATAGCAGCAGCAGCAACAGCTTAAAAGTTGCTCGTGTGCAACCGTCAATTAAGCATTTTGTAAAAATTGTCTGCTGCCACAGATACAGCAGCAACAACAACAACAATACAGTTAAAGCCACAATTTAAGAAACAAAACATTTGTAACTGCAATTATTGCCAACTTCATTTGATAAATTTATGCATTGCCAATAATTTTATTGCAACTGTTTTTTTTTGCTGTCTGTTGTTGATGTTTCTGTGTGTGTGTGTGTGTGTGTGTGCCCCTTTTTTTTATAAGTCATTCATGATGATTGCTCGTTTGGCCAATTTGTTGAAGCCGTTTTGTCGCCAAGTCTTGTTGTTGTTAGCTGCTTTTTTATACAACTGACCATCTTTCGTTCTGACTGTCATATTGACTGTCTGTTAGTCTGCCTATTTGACGTTTGTTTTTTTCCTTGCACTGTAATTTACGCAAAAACTTGCAATTTTATTGGAAACACATTTACAGCAACACTGCACAAAAAAAAAAGTTAACCTACACGCGCTGTGGTTTTTCTCTCTTTCCTTCTGTTAACAACGTAATTTTGCTGACTGACTGGCTATCCACTAATCGAAATTAAATGACGTGTGAACCCTGGCAGCTGTTCAAATGCTGTTTGTCTGTATGAATTCCTGAGCTTTGTACTTGTAGATATTTTATTAAATTCTGTTTTGTTTTTGCATGGCTTTGACGTTCGATGTGGTTAAATATTTATTAATATTATTGGTTTAATTGTTGTGACATTGTAATGTTTTGTGTTGCTGCTGCTATTATTATTAGTCTGAATGTGGTCTGATGTCAGCTGAAGTGGTTTATCTAAAATGCTATTAAAATATATGCTTTATTCAAAAAAAGTATTTTAAAATCCTCCAAACTTCGATTTTGGGTTCCTTTAAAATTTTGAAGTTTGAGTTAATTTTTTAAGAGTTTTGTAAATATGTAAATTTTTATTATTCTTTTGTCGTATATTATAGCACAACTCGAGCACATTACAGCACAATTAGCAAATTTTTGAAAATTAGGTAAACAAAATTATATGTTGAGCTAAATTATTTAGAAATTTACATATATGCTAATTTTTATTTTACTGAGCAAACTTTTCAATATTTTAAAAAAATTTTAATTTTCAAATACAATTTTTACATTCATTTACGAATTATTAGAGCACAAACTTAGCACATCACAGCACAAGTACCAAATGTTTGGAAAAATTAAATTAAAAGTTGAGCTATATTCTTGAGTATTATCCAAAAATACGATTTTTCTTTAAACTGTCATGACAAATTATAACACAAAACCGGCACATCACAGCACAAGTACGAAATTTTAATAAAATTAAACAAATATTGAGATATTTTCTTGGGTATTTTCCAAATATGCGAATTTTTTTCAGACTTTCATGGTAAATTATAGCACAAAAAGAGCACATATTACCGCAATTACCGAAATTTTGAAAATGAAATTACATTTTGACTCAACTTCTTAGGTAATTTGCAAATTTTCATCATCTTTTTATGGAATATCATAGCACATAAAGAGAATATTACAGCACAAGTACATACCAAATTTTCGAAAACTTCAACTAAATGTTGAGCTTATTTTTTTAAAAGATTTGCAATCATGGAAATTTTCATGATCGCTTTAAGGCATATTATAGCACAACTCGAGCACATAACAGCACAATTACCGGATTTTTGAAAATAAAATTATATTTTAAGCCATCTCTTTGAGTAATTTGCAAATTTTGTAAATTTTCATTATCCCTTTATTGCATATTATAGCACAACTCGAGCGCGTTACAGCACAAGTATCAAATTTTGGAATTTACGTAAGCAAAATTATATGCTGAACTCAAGTCTGTATAAATAAACAAATATACGAAATATTATTTTGAGCTTAATTCCTTGGAAATTTACAAATATACAAATTGTTTTTTTACTGAACAAACTTTTCAATATTTAAAAATATAATAATATTTTCTAATGTACGAATTTTTGACATTGACACAACACTAGCACATCACAGCACAAGTAAGAAATTTTGATAAAATTAAACTAAATGTTTAGCTATTTTCTTGAGCATTTTCCAAATATGCGAATTTTATTCAGACCTTCACGGCAAATTATAGCACAAAACGAGCACATTATAGCACAATTACCAAATTTTGCAAAACTTACTCTAATTGTTGAGCTATTTTGTTGAGTACTTTCCAAATATGCGAATTTTCTTCAGCCCTTTATGGCAAATTATAGCACAACCCCAGCACATTAAAGCACAATTACCGGATTTTTGAAAATAAAATTATATTTTAAGCCATCTTCTTGAATAATTTGCAAATTTTGTAAATTTTCATTATCCCTTTATTATATATTATAGCACAACTCGAGCGCGTTACAGCACAAGTATCAAATTTTGGAATTTACGTTAGCAAAATGATATGCTAAACTCAAGTCTGTATAAAATAACAACTATACGAAATTTAATGTTAAGCTTAATTCTTTGGAAATTTACAAATATACAAATTTTTATTTTACTGAACAAACTTTTCAATATTTAAAAATATAATAATATTTTCAAATGTACGAATTTTTGACATTGACACAACACTAGCACATCACAGCACAAGTAAGAAATTTTGATAAAATTAAACTAAATCTTTAGCTATTTTCTTGAGCATTTTCCAAATATGCGAATTTTATTCAGACCTTCACGGCAAATTATAGCACAAAACGAGCACATTATAGCACAAGTACCAAATTTTGCAAAAATTACTCTAATTGTTGAGCTATTTTCTTGAGTATTTTCCAAATATGCGAATTTTCTTCAGACTTTCATGGTAAACTATAGCACAAAAAGAGCACATTATACCGCAATTACCGAAATTTTGAAAATTAAATTACTTTTTGACACAACTTCTTAGGTAATTTGCAAATTTTCATCATCTTTTTATGGAATATCATAGCACATAAAGAGAATATTACAGCACAAGTACATACCAAATTTTCGAAAACTTCAACTAAATGTTGAGCTTATTTTTTTAAAAGATTTGCAATCATGGAAATTTTCATGATCGCTTTAAGGCATATTATAGCACAACTCGAGCACATAACAGCACAATTACCGGATTTTTGAAAATAAAATTATATTTTAAGCCATCTCTTTGAGTAATTTGCAAATTTTGTAAATTTTCATTATCCCTTTATTGCATATTATAGCACAACTCGAGCGCGTTACAGCACAAGTATCAAATTTTGGAATTTACGTAAGCAAAATTATATGCTGAACTCAAGTCTGTATAAATTAACAAATATACGAAATATTATTTTGAGCTTAATTCCTTGGAAATTTACAAATATACAAATTGTTTTTTTACTGAACAAACTTTTCAATATTTAAAAATATAATAATATTTTCAAATGTACGAATTTTTGACATTGACACAACACTAGCACATCACAGCACAAGTAAGAAATTTTGATAAAATTAAACTAAATTTTTAGCTATTTTCTTGAGCATTTTCCAAATATGCGAATTTTCTTCAGACCTTCACGGCAAATTATAGCACAAAACGAGCACATTATAGCACAAGTACCAAATTTTGTAAAAATTACTCTAATTGTTGAGCTATTTTGTTCAGTACTTTCCAAATATGCGAATTTTCTTCAGCCATTTATGGCAAATTATGGCACAAACCCAGCACATTAAAGCACAATTACCGGATTTTTGAAAATAAAATTATATTTTCAGCCATCTTCTTGAATAATTTGCAAATTTTGTAAATTTTCATTATCCGTTTATAGTATATTATAGCACAACTTGAGCACGTTATAGCACAATTACCAAATTTTGGAATTTATGTAAACAAAATTATATGTTGAACTGTAATTTATATATGTGTAGAAATCAACAAATATACGAATTTTTTTTTAATTTCTTATAGCACAATCCGAGCACAACACAGCACAAGTTTCTATGTTTTTGTAATAATTTCATTTAAGAATTATCATTCATAAAGAACATACCGTTGAACTATTTTTTTTTTCAATGCAGTAGAAAAATTATTTCTTTCAATTTCTAAAATACTTTTAAGAATTTCTCAAATACTAAATTCGAATTTGGGTTGAGATTTTTTGAAAGTTTTCGCTCTAATTATTGTGTTAATTCTTGTCAGAATCCTTGTCCAAATCGTTGTCTTAATCCTATTGTTCTATTCTTTATACAAATCTTTGCGCAAATCATTGTCTTAATATTTGTATTTGCCATTATCCTTGCACCCCAAACCTATTCCAAAGTCTTATCAATATTTTATCTTATTCTAGTTCTGCTCCAATCCTGTCGTCATCTCCACTCAGTCATTGTCCTATCCTTTTTCCAATTCTTGTTACTATCCGTCCCTAATATTTGTCTAAATCCTTGCCGCTACCCGTGTGGATTGCCGCTACCCTATTGTACTCGTGCATACCTTACCTTAGCACCATGCAATAATTTCATGCAACGATATTGAATTTTCGTTGCATTAAGAAGCTCTGCTAAAGCTCTGCCAATATCTTAACGATATTGAATTTTCGTTGCATAAAGAAGCTCTGCCAAAGGCCATATGACATCATTAAATCACCTTTAAAATTTAGATTCTTTAGATTTAGATTTAGTTAAGATATAGATTATAGAAAGTTTTTAGTCTCTGCTACATAGTTTTAAAAATTCTACAACAATTTCTGAGCATCATTTAAACAGTAGTAATATCGTTGTAAGGTTCTTTTTTCGATTCAAAGTGCCATAAAGTTGAGATTTTACTACATAATACTGCCAATAATGAGCACTCAATCGATTTAACCTTTTTGCTTAAACTTAGTCTGCCTGTATGTCCAGTTTATGTCCAGCACGTGTCAAAATCAAATTCCTTGACACCTATATCGTTACCCATGAAACACGCATGCTTTTGGTCACCTATTCACTTATACATACATGCTCACACTTGCCCACACTAATACGCATTTGTGCACGTTAATGAGCGTGAAATGCGCATACATAAATAGCCGCAGGACATTTTGTAAATTCAGTGTTAAGCTTAAGTATCATCATCAGCATCATCATTATGAGCATCGGCATTTAATATCCTTTTCATGCATTCATTCACTCATTTCGATCGATTATTATTGCGTTAATTATGCGCTCTTGATGAGCTGTTTGGAGCAAGGCTCAGAGCCCCGACATGTCGTCGTCTGCTCAACCTGTTCAATATCCTGACTAACAAGCACATAACTCGCACAGTCCGGCAAACTTCAAAAGGAATTTCAAGCATTTTCATTGTAATGCGTTAAGCAGGCAAGCAAAGGATATGCCATGGCCCAGTGCGTGCGCTCAACCTACCAGCTTGCTGTATCCTACATATTCGCTTGAACTTTCTGCCAGCGCATTGAGGTAGCAACTATAACAACAACAACAACAATAATACTTCTATGAACAACTGACCTAATAATAATTCACACTTTGTCGTCGTCGTCGTCCTTCAGTCAAGTCAGCAACCTCCCTCCACCTGTGATTTTCAACACCAACGCATAAATTTTTACATTCGTTTAGAAAGTGCTTTTATCCTGTTGGTTTACATGTTGTTTTTCTTGTTGTTGTTTTTGTTTTGGACCTTTTTATGTCAAACACCCAAAAAATTAATTTCAAATTTTCTGTAGTCTACTGATTTAGCTTTGCTTTAAATTTGTACCATTTCTGTTTATTTTTTTTTTTTCAAAACAAGTGTGAAAATTTAATCAGGCTTGAAATGAGCTTTTGTTCATATCCTGTGAAAGAGTCCTTTTTTTTTTTTTGTTGTACACAATTTTAATTGGCATTAGATGCGATCTGGTTTGTAAGCCAGGCTATGAGCTGCATAAGCTTTTGAAAGGAAGCTGCTTAGCTTTTAGAGGTTGGGTTTTTTTTGGGACCTCTGCTAGAGGTTGGGTTTTTTCTCTCGATAATGCTTGAAAAAGTTAAAAAAACCGAAATGAGATTTTTCACTTCTAATAAGAACGCAAAATGTTCTATAGATCCTTTCAGAGAATAATTGGGCCTGAGCCCATGAAGCGCTTTTGGAAGCCTCTTAACAAAAAAATTTAATAGGTTCAATTTCTTGCGGAATTTCGGGTTTGATAAAAAAGAAAGCTAGTATGTATAAAAAAATCGACCCAGAACTGATCAATTCTTGTACTCCAACTAAACTGATGTTTACAAATAAGTACTAACATACCAAAATTTCTAGATTTTTGTTCAAACATTCATCCTCGGACATTATTGGAGTCCCTGATAACGCATTTGAAATCTAAATTCGAAAATTCTCAACTGTTGGCTCAAATATGGCGACCTTAAAAATTGTAGAAAATTGTCTGGAGTTCGTATGGATAGAGTTTTATGGTTATTCCCTGAAAAACTTATAGCACAGATGGTTTTTTGTTTTTGATTTGGATTTTGACTAGAACATTAATCTATGTCGCATTTAAAATATAAGGTTAGGTAAGGTTAGAAGGGTTGTGCACTATTAAGGTGGTTCCGTGAGGGCTTTCGCTTTCCTTACGAGTCCCTTATTTATTTTAATTGTGATTGTGGTACCCTAAAATACTAAATCGTTTCTTATGTTTGGCTATACTTTGAACAAACTTTAGTGAACTTCTATAAGTCTATCAAGGGTGCCTTCACTATCTCTAGAAAGTGAGAAATTGTTTCAGTTTTTTCCGAATCATTGCAATCTATTGGATATCACCCCAATGGGGCAGTGACCTGTCCTATCAGTATCTATCAGTAGCCTTTTTTGCTAACAGCATGTGGCTTTAACTTCTTTTCTCGTTTACTTATGTCGGTTCTAGAAGCCCATTTTGTATTGGCCTTATCTCTGATTTTGAGGTCGATGCTTCTTTTAACGACGCCTATTGGAATGTACACATCCTTTATGGTTCTTCTGGTGTCTATCATTATACCACTTCTTGCCAGTTCATATATCTTGTCATTCCCTTCTACATTGCTGTGTTCAAACAATGAAATTGTGAGTATTATAGACACTCTTAAGAACTTGTTTTCAGTTAAGTACCGGAAGGTACGGTGAGCAGCGATTTTTGAAGACTCTTTGATCAGTAGCATTTCACAGTACACTGGAGCCTTTGGAGCATTTTATGAAGATAAGCATACACTAAGAAAAAAAACATACTTTAAAATTGAACACAAAAATTTTAAAATAGAAATAAAACGAATATGTGTTTCCACAAAACAATATTTAAAACAAACGTGTTTAAATTTCAACTATCGACTTCTTTCTTTTTTTTTAAAATTTTTTCTTATGTCTTTGAAACATAGCTGTTAAATAATGATTAGTAATCGTATTCATTAGTAATTAGATTATTTTTTTTGAAAAGGTGAAATAATTGATTAAATACGATTCTTTTCTGTTTGGCTCAGTAATCAAACGATTACGATTACAAATAATCAAATTATAATAAGGATTACCTTCGATTACGTAAATAATCAAAAATAATCAAAAGTAATCAAAAAAAATTATCCGATTACTTTTAAAGATTATTTTTGATTATATAAGGATTTGATTCTTTTTGATTCTTTTCGATTCTTTTTGATTATTTTTGATTTTTTTAAGAAATCTTTTTATATAAAAGGCATTTTTTGTGTGAAGTAATATATGGTTGAATCCGATCAACTTTAGAACCTGTGGAAGAATTTCGACGCAGCTTTCAGTGTCGTGTAGAGCTTTACTCCAGTTGTGTTAATAGATAAGAAGGGTATGCTACAAACTGTACTTTGCGATCGGGTGCTTTTTGAATGCAGTATAAAAATGACAGTGAAAAAAAATTTATTAAACTTACAATTAAACATAAATGTGGGACAATTTCATTAAAAACAATTTAATATAATTATTCGAGGATAAGTTGTGTTTATTTAACGTCCACTATTTCTTTTTCAAACTAGCTAAGTAGCGTAATAACATTTTTGATTCGGTTATTGCAACCTAGTCGGTTTTGCCAACTATCCGCATTTCTATAAGTAGCGAAGATATACATAAAAATAATACATACAATTTCTCAAACCTTTGCTTCTTAGGTAAAATTTTTAAAATAATCAAAAACAAAGAAAAAGAATCAAAAGTAATCTTTTAAAGAAATCGGATAATTTTTGTTGATTACTTTTGATTCTTTTTGATTATTTTCGTAATTTCAAGTAATCGTGAATATAATTTGATTATTTGTAATCGTAATCAATTACTAATCAAAAATTTCTCACCTAGGATTATATAATGATTATAATTCTTTTTGAAAAATAATCTAATTGATTACTAATCGTAATCGAAATTTAACAGCTATGCTTTGAAATAACAAAAAAAAAAAAAATAACTATGAATGAAATTGATAAAATTTAAATTTAAAATTTTTGTTTTCAATTTGTTTTTATATTTTTAAACATTGCTTCAGAACAAAAACTTTTTTTTAAAAATTTAAACTTTAAAACATTTGTGTTTAACTTAAATGAAATTGTTTCAAGCTCTATTTCAAAAACAAATTTGTTTGATATTAACACAATATAATTTAATACAAATGTCCCTCAGTGTAGGATTCAATTGCCATATCTTCTTATGTCTGTTCTCTTGTCTGTTGGGAATGGATGTGGTGTATTTTGCACCGAATTTCACGCTTAATATGATGTAGTCGGCGGATCTTGCGGATTCCTCAGTTCCAGAGATGCAGAACAGATGAATTTCCGAAAAAGTTGTTTCTTCAAGCTTGTGACTCACTTAGACGAATCGCAATCTTGGTTGTCAAATATTTTAGGATAATTTCTAGTTTTGCCTATGGCATAGATCTCATGGCTCCTGTTACTATTATACATGTTTACTTTTACGCTACTGTCAGAGAGCCAAGGTAGCTTCTTTTTGGTACAATTTTCCACCACACCAGAGAAACATAGGTAAGAGCTATGGGTTTGATGATCACTGAATACGTCCACTGAATGATGTGCAGTTGCAGGTGCCATTTCTTATCAAAGGTTTTTTGACATGCGTAAAGGGCCCATGTGCTTTTTCCCTTCTTTTCTTTGAATTGCGTTTCCAATGTTTTGTTTCCGTTTTGTTATTATTCAGTCAAGTTTGCCTTGGTTCGAAAAATTAGGTGAAAGATAAGTAGGAATGAAAGAGAATTAAAGTGAAACAAGTGTAGAATGTTCTAAGTGTGGCAAAAAATTACACAAGTAAATTTGAGTCTGAGAAAGATTTAAAGAAAAGTTTAAGCGTAGGATCATGACCTGGTCGGGATTCGAACCAGGAACTTCTGGTTTGGCAGTCAAGCATGCTTACCACTCGACATTTACACATAAGTGCATTTATATGCACTACTGTTCAATATTTTAAAATTCCATTAGGTAATCATGCTGTTTGCGCTTTTATCCACTAAACCATTTCATATAAATTCCGTTTTCACATTGTTAAATGTGTTCTGTGTATGCAAAAACGTTACTAAAGTGTATTTTTTGCACTGAAAGGTTGCTTTTATGACCGTAACAACCTCGTGCAGTGCTGACTCTACTGCTATAACTTTGAGGTAAGTGTGTTGTTATGTATGTTATTATAGTTCAAATATTCTCTTATGTAAAGGTAAATTATTCTCGTTAGCGTTTTCATTGGGAACGATGAGAGACTAGGCCTGTAGGTTTTTGATCCAAAGTAAATCGGTTTCCCTGCTTTGGAAAATAAATACTACTCTAACTTCTTCCCATAGCCTGTTCTAAAGATCCCGTTGAAGATTTCTATAAGTCAGGGCATGATGCTGGGAAGGTCTTGTTGCTTCTTGGCCGTTAGGATTCCAGCCCACCAAGCGGACATGTAGGGTTCAAAAGATCCTAACGACCGTTCTACAGCTGACCTAGGTTACTAGTAGCTTCGTAGCGATACCTTTTATTAGCTGAATTTCGACATGACCATTATACGTCGAATATACACTATCATTGAAAGTTCTCTTCCTTTGAGAAAAAAGTAGCCTTACAAAAAAAAGTCCAAAGGCCTCAAATCACTCGATTTTGGAGGCCAATTGACATCGCCAAATCTCGTAATAAGTCATTCTGAAAATTTGTACTGTAACAAGGCCCTACTTAAAGCTATTGTCTCCCTTGTGGCCACCTCTTGTTAAGACCATGGATCGTTCAAATCCATATCTTAAATTTTGGGCCAAAAAATTGTTACACATAATGTCATAACGGCTCAGAATTGACTGTAATGGTTGCAGCTTGATTGTATTCAACAAATACGGACCAATGAAACAACCAGACCAAAATTAATAGCAGACAGCCACTTTTTCTAGATGCATTGGCTTCTTCACAACCACTTGGTGTTTTTTAGATTTCTATATACGGCAGTTTTGCTAACTTAAATATTCAAAGTCTCAAATGGGCTTTATTGCAAAGATAATTTACTTCGGAAAATTACTGTCTATTGTTTGTGATTTCAGTACCCCTCGGTGTATGTTTTGCGCTGTTCATGTTTGGCAAATTTCCATATAGTATTATTTTTTCGATATTATTTCGATAACGATGAGAGACTAATAGAGCTTTAGTCTTTTAGTGGTAAATATATCGGTTTCCGTGCTTTGGCAAATAAATACTACTCTTTTTTCTCTCTAGGTTTTCGGTACATAACCTGCCTTAAGGCCAACCTATGAAAATTGCTATAAGCCAAGGGTATGATAAGGGTAAGGCCGTTAGGATGTTATCTGGCACCTCGAAATTGTATAGTTTGATGGATCCTATAAAATATTCTATAATTGACCTTGACTACTAATATAACTACTCCTGTTACTACTTCTACTACTATTACTACTGCCACTGTTACTACTGATACTACTTCTACTATTTCTTCAGTTGCTATAACTACACCCGCTACTACTACAACTACTTCTACTGCCAATACTTCTACTTGGTTTCGAACGTGGGTCCCCCGATAACTTCTATCTTAACGATCTTTTTACGATTCTCATCTGATTCAATGCTGATCTGGTCTGGCTCTTTGATTTCTTCGAAGATAATTTTCGATCCTCGTGTTTTCGCTTTTCTCTTCCCTATTTTCGCATCTTTCTGTTTTCATAGACATTTTTTAATTTTTCTTAAATTTTTTTTTTCTTTTTATTATACCCTAAACCTGAAAGGTCAGGGTATATTAACTTTGTGCAAACGTTTGTAACGCATAGAACGAAGCGAGTCCGGTATAGAAAAGTATATATATATTCTTGATCAGCGTCACCACGTGAATCGAGCTATCCATGTCAGTCCGTCCGTCCGTCCGTCTGTGTGTTGTCCGTTAACACAGGATAAGAAGAAGGAGTTCAGATAATTGGATGAAACTTAGTACACATGTTCACATGTACCCAAGGATCTGCACTATTGAATATTTTTGGAATCCGCGCAAGACACGCCTACCTCCCATACAACGCAAAAATTAAAACATGCATTAGTAAGCTCATAACGAACCTACAACAATAAAATTTGGTGTGTATGTGTGTTGTAGCAACACAAAGATGTCTTCGAAAAATGGGTGTCATCCGCATACGAACACGCCCACCTCCCATACAACCCAAAAATCGAAAACGCAATAAATAAGGCTCTGTTTAACCTAAAGAGATAAAATTTGGCACGTATGTTTTATATAACAAAAAACAGATGGTTTTGAAAAATGGACATCATCCACCTACGGACACGCCTACTTCCCATCCAACGCGAAAATTGCAAACTGCATAACTCAGCTCATAATTAGCCTACAACAATAAAATTTGATATGTATGTGTTTTATAACAACACAAAGATGTTTTCGAACAATGGACGTCATCCGCCTACGGACACGCCTACCTCCCATACAACCCAAAAAGTTTTAAACTCAATAAATAAGGTTATGTTTGTCATAGAGAAATTAAATTTGGTATGTATGTATTTTATACATAAACTAAGGTGTGTTAAAAAATTGGGAGTAATCCGTCCATTAATACGCACACCTCCCATAGCGAAAGCACAATAGAAGCATTAACTGTGAGCTACAAGAATAAAACTTGATATGTTTCATCAACATTTAAATGCATATAAAATATAGGCTTCATCCGCCCACGGACATGCCCATTTACAAACATTTTTTTGGTTTTGAAAAGTGGGTTTAGGGTATTTCATAGTCGGCCTAGACCGACTTTAGACTTTCCTTACTTGTTTTTTTTTTTGTTTTTATCTCTTTTTAGCTTGATTTATGCTACAATTATTTTTTTTTTTTATAAAAAAGAACGAAACGAAATAGGTTATTTCAGTTCCTGGAAGGATTTTAACTTTATTTAAATATAAATGAGGTTTTTATTTAATATATCTTCTCTGATTCTTTATGTATACTTTCACCATTTAATATTTAATTTTTATACAAAAGAGATCTTGAGTCTTATTTTTGTTTTACTATTTTCCTTTTACACATTGTTAATTTATAATTTCTTATTTGATCCCGCTTGTTTTTTCATCATCTCATATTTATTTTACTATAGTTCTATTTTTATGGTTTCAAGCAAAATAAAAAAATGGAAGAAATGGCGGAATTATTCTTCATTCCTGAAGGGATTCCTCTGACTGCACCGTTTTTTACTTAACATTCTTCATACATTTTTTTCTAAATCCAAAAGATTTTTTAATTTTATATTATGTTTTTTTAACAATATTTTTTCTGATTTCTAATGATTTATTTAAATTGTTAAAATGTACAATTTTCTACCACTTAAATTTTATAACATTTTCATTTCTATTAATTAAATTGTGGAAAAAAAACAACATCAATTCGATTCGCTTACAAAGCAATTTGTAGAGAGAAAGACAAAAGAAAAAACAAAACAAATTCCTAACGACAGTTAAAATAAATAATTAATGATCTTTGTGTAGAAAACGATCATTACATGATGACCACAAAACAAGAAATCAAATATAAAAAAAACAACAGAAAAATAATAAAATTAACCATCCAAACCATGCAGACAACAAGTTGATATACAAGAAATAGTACAAGTTAGTTAAAAAAGTCGGCATGAGTAGCAAAACTAATTTGTGCATGAGAAACAATATTTGAAGATCTTCAAAGAAGAATTCAAATAAATTAACACCATAAAATAGAGGAGAGGAAATATGTCGAACGAGGCGCCACGGCGGCTGTGAGCGATAATTAATGATCTTGATTGATCAATTTAAAGAGGCAACTTAAAGGCTGGCTCGTAATAAAACAATACGTTAATGTGGTTGTAGTCAAAACTACAAACTAACATATTATATTTTTTTTTTATTGGCAGAAGTTCAAATATTTTCTTTAAATATGCCGCAGATTTTGTGTTTGCCTTTTACTATAGCTAAGGCTGGTAGGAAAAAATTAGCCAAACCACTTGAAGACTTTTAAATAGTTAAGCTTTCTAGGAAATTTAAGCTTAAGTGAACCCAAAATTCCCAGCATGAGAAAAATATTTGTTGCCGACCAAAACCAAATTTTGGAAAACATAAATTTAAGCCAGCCCAATAATGCTGCCCACATCAAAAGCCACATTAAATTAGTTAATGGCTAATAAAGAACTCTTTAGGTTAACATCAACCTGCTGACACACCCATCCATTCATGTCCCAGTGGAGCACAAATGGTACACCCAAATATGTGAAAAATGTGCGACATGAAGTGAAGCCAGTTTCTCCTTTAGTTATACTCTTAAAAGTGATTACTTGCTTATGTCCTTTTTTTGGGGTTAACAAACTAATTTTCTTTTTGAGCCGCGTTCAAAGCGCAAAGAAAAAAAAATATTAAATATTTTCTTCAATTTATATGTAAATTAGTTGCTAGCTGTTGTTGCTACTTCATCGCATATATTTGAGTTTAACGAGTATGAGTTAAGTTTAAAATTACGTTCGTGTAACAGAAGAACGCATTTAAGGATTGCTGCTTTATGTGTGTGTGTGTGTGTGTGTGTGTGGCAGAACCAACCTTATCGCAGGAAGCTACAAATAGCAAAATAGTTCACATTGATTGCAATTTAATGACCTCAACTGACTTGACTTGTCTTGATGAGAAAGTGGATTTATGTAGTCGTTATTTTGACGTAGCAAATATATTTTATATCTATTCTAAGTTTTTCCCAACAAGATAAGACTTGTTTTGATTGATTTTGTATTGATTTTTAAGTGCATTTAAAATAAATTAGTTGGCTTCTTCCAGTATAATTTGAATTCTGTAGAGGCTTATAGAGCTTTTGATAACGTTTATGTGTGCGTTAATACCGAAATCTCTTTACAAACTCACAACTCACGGAATTGACAACAAAAATTTCATAAAATATCAACGAAACCAATAAACAGTGTTTTAAATTTTTAAGAATTTTTTCCAATACCAAAAAATCGTAACAAACACAAAATAACCAACCTACTAAACCATCAGTAAAATATGAACTCACTCCCGCATAGGCCACTTCCCACGTTTGGCTTTTGTACTTATCATCAATAGCGTCAAAAAGCATTTAAATGTCATTTGCATTCGCGCATGCGCTGCAAACATAAAAATAAAATTGATTAAATTAAATTGCAGCAACAACTACGAGTTCAATTTCAACTTCAGACAAATTCAAAACCGACTTCAATTCTATATTTCACCACTTTGTGGCGATAACTCCTCACTCAAACAAAATACAGCGCTGCATCAGAATGCCAACAAAAATAAGGTTCACTAGAAAAACATACAAGCAAAGAAATATTGCGAGAAATAAAAAAAAACCCATATTGCAAAATGTGCAAAATTGCAATTACCGCCCAAAACAATTACTTCTCGAAATTGTGATGATAGTGATGGCGGGGAAGAAGCAGTGTGTTGATGGCATAAGGAAAGAGACTGGGATCAAAATGGTGAGGCGGAAATGCAAGTAAAGACAGACTAGTTAGAAGAAGCCGCAAACGACGTGCTCAATGTACTCAAGCTTACAGCTAAGTTTGTGAGGAATTTTTCGCTGTGTACACTGCGAGAAAATACAAAATTTTTAAATTCATATTAACATTAGAAAATTTATAGAAATCATTGAATAAAACAAACAAACAAACAAACAAATTGGCCATTTCAGCCCTTGAAAGGACTTTGACCGAGCTTCTTATGATCAATTGTGTTGTGTGTGTTATTACATGTTTGCACACAATTGACCGAGAACTGGACCTACATGTTTTATGCCGACTCCGAACGGCTCATGTTCTCAAGAAGCTTTACATGGCATTATTTACTCTCTGAGGTTTGCCATTGTCTGCAGAGAGGTGGTGACCGATCAGAAAAATTTTTATTGAAAAAACTTTTCGCCGCGGCTGGGGATCGAACCCGGGCTCCGAGCATGCTAAGCCACACACTTAACCTGCATGCCACGGTCACCACTCATTGAATAGTTGTTATAAAAATATTACGATTTCTTCTTTGTTTTTCGCAGTGAAGTGACGAGTTTGCTGCAGAAAAAGTTGCTAATGTGTGTTGCTTTTGGTGTTGTTGTTGTTGTTGTCTTTGTCGTTGGCATGCACCATGCATCGACAAACACAAAAACAAATGAAAATGAGTGTTATCTCTACTGGCAAAAAAAAAAGAGACTCGCAGCAAACAACAGTGGCGTCTACACGAAAAGGAACGCTAAGGAATAAATTTATTAAAACCGATTGTTGAATCTAAAGACTAATCTTAAAAATGCATTATTTTTGTTCTTTCTTTTATTTGAAAACCACAGATAAAAAAAAAAAATAAAACAGTGATAATTCAAATACTATTCAGTAGGGGAGAGTCGTCCCCATTGTCTCAAGTACTAGTTGTCACAACGCCGATCTTTTGATTCAACACGTTATCGAATTAAATATCAATGTCATCTATACGCTATTGCAATTTCTAGCATCCCACGAAAGTTTAAGAGCCGTTAGTTTTGTTTTGCAAAAATTAAAAGAGATTTAATAAACTAAGTTGGATTTGTGTATTTTTATATTTTTTAAAAATTTGTGTTTAGACAAATAGAAGTGTGCAATATTCAACTTTAAATAAATTTCCAATACAATTAATATTATATTTTGCAAATACTTATGAGTTTTATGATAACACTTTATATTTAAATTTACAGAACATTGTTTACATTTTTTTCCAAATGGTACAGGTTGTCACAGCGCTTGTGGGGCTTGTTCTCACATATAATTTCATATAACCATTTTGAAAGTATTCTATCCCAACCCAATAAACCACATAGCGGACTCGGCTTAGTTTAAAACTTCGAACGAAATTCGAGGTGAATCCAATATTTGGATATTTATTTCGATACGAAGTTCGTAAATGTTTTGCTAATGAACCCGATGGCGGGAGAAATGCACATTTCATTCTCGAAACGAGATTTTTTTATCATAATCGAATCACTACCGAAGCGAGAATTTCAACATTAGCAAATCGTTTTCGAATAATTTTAGCAATTTTTTTTTTAAATCATATTTTTATACCCTAAACCTGAAAGGTCAGGGTATATTAACTTTGTGCAAACGTTTGTAACGCATAGAACGAAGCGATTCCGGTATAGAAAAGTATATATATTCTTGATCAGCGTCACCACGTGAGTCGAGCTATCTATGTCCGTCCGTCCGTCCGTCCGTCTGTGTGTTGTCCGTATACACAGGATAAGAAGAAGGAGTTGAGATAATTGGATGAAACTTGGTACACATGGTCACATATACCCAAGGATCTGCACTATTGAATATTTTTGGAATCCGCCCACGGACACGCCTACCTCCCGTACAACGCGAAAATTGAAAACTGCATAACTCAGCTCATAATTAGCCTACAACAATAAAATTTGGTATGTATGTGTTTTATATTAACACAAAGATGTCTTTGAAAAATGGCTGTCATCCGCTTACGGACACGCCCACCTCCCATACAACCCAAAAATTGAAAACGCAATAAATAAGCCTCTGTTTAACCTACAGAGCTAAAATTTGGCACATATGTTTTTTTTAACAAAGCAAAGACGGTTTTGAAAAATGGACATCATCCGCCCACGGACACGCCTACCTCCCATACAACGCGAAAATTTAAAACTGCATAACTCAGCTCATAATAAGTCTACAACAACAAAATTTGGTATGTGTGTGTTTTATACCAACACAAAGATGTCTTCAAAAAATGGACGTCATCCGTTCACGGACACGCCCACCTCCCATACAACCCAAAAATTGAAAATGCAATAAATAAGCATGTGTTTAACCTACAGAGCTAAAATTTGGCACGTATGTTTTTTATGACAAGACAAAGATGGTTTGGAAAAATGGACTTCATCCGCCCACGGACACGCCCATTTACAATTTATTTTTTTTTTTTTTTTTTAAAGTTGGTTTAAGGTATTTCATAGTCGGCCTAGACCGACTTTAGACTTTCTTTACTTGTTTTAATATATTCTTGTACGCAAATTACGCAAATCGATTATTATGATTAAAGATTTTTATTGTTTTAAAGAAAAAAAATATACATGTTCAGGATTCGTACCCGCGTCCCCCGGATGCCAGTCTCCTACGTTGTCCACTAGCCTATCGCATTTGTTGCTCAGAAGCGGCGTAATTTGATTCATTATGAAAACAAACGTTTGAGGAAGTGGGTTCGACTCCCAGCGCAGGCAAAAAAATTCATCATTGTTTTTTTTTTTGCTTTTGGTTTTTTTTCTCTATTTTTTAAAAAATCTGGAGCATGATAGAATAATTTTACCAGGTTGTTGACAAATGTTGATTCTCTCAGCTACAAGTAAACGAACCCTTGTCAAAAACAGCTGTTCGTTGTTATATTGGCCACATTCAGCTGAGTCAACTGTTGTGACAGCAACACATCGGGGAGCGCTATTATTGGTATTGAAGTTTCAGAAAAATTGTCAAGTTTATGAAATATCAAGCTTTGTATCAAATACGAATGGAAATTTTACCGACAAATTAAAAATTTTCTATTTTTAAACGCATTTTAATGCGCAACTTCATATTTATGTGCATCAAGTTTTGACTTAGCAGTTGGAAACTGTTGGGTACCCTGAATGTGACCAGTGAAAATTAATTGTATGCTATGACGGATTGAGAGCGCTCTCTTTCTTGTTATATTTTTTGACAAACGTCCGTTTCCAACAGAAACGTCAATACTACCTTGGAGTAATTATTTCATGATCTGGAGGGATCACGAATTTAAAAACAAAAAAAAATCAATGTTGCGATGATTAATTACAGATATATAAAAATTTATTTTATTTTACGAGATTGCGGACTCGTTTCGAATTCGAATCGAATACGAGATATCTAATCCGAGTTCTCGGTTTCATTACTAATTCGAAACTAAACCGAGTCCACTATGTTGTTTATTGGGATGTTTTATTTGAATTTAAGGAAATATGCCAAGAAATCGCAAACGACTTACAAACCGTGGTCGGACATCTTCAGATATCATGATGCAAGCCGATTACAGCTAGTATCAATAGAGATAACGTGGATTCACTACGTGTAGTATGTTGTCAAGCGTCAAATCCAATAACAATTGTCGTCAATATATAAACTGCAAACGTTGTGCACATAATGCATTGAAAGTGATTGTTTGATACATTGCTGCTTAAATTGTTCTTCGGAGTGCGGCAGCGACGACGATTAAGAGGTGTGACAACGGGGACTACGCGTTGAGACAACTTACCCCACGGGTGGGGTTACTTGTCCCAGACGAGTTGAATTTTTTATCTAGAAAATGTTTTGATTTATTTTAAAATAATATTCGTTATTCATATCAGGATTGAAGAATTAAATATTGAATTTATCTTTAAAAGTTTTGCAGTGCCATTATTGCTTAATTTGTGGGAGTTACAGCAGTTCATTCAAATTTTGTGACAACTAGTACCACTCTCCCCTACACTAAAAAATTTTTAAATAAAACAAGAAATACAAATCATTACAATTTGAAATGCTATAAGAATGCAGCGTTTTATACAAATGTATGCTTATCTTTTTTATTTACATGTGCTTCGATAGATCTGTTGTTGGTTCGATTCCTGCAATATTACATATATAAAAATTTATTATGAATCGTAACCTAACAATATTGGTATCAATCGACAGGGGAAAAAAGTTGAGATATTTAAAAAAAAATAATCATGTTTTCTTCAATTCGTTTCGGGTTCTCTTAAACAAAAACTTATCAAAAATTTGTGTTTTGATTAAGCTAAGTGAAGTAATGTTTTTTTATAATAAATTATATTTGAGTAAAGAAATGTAACTAAAAAATTTTAGAGAATATATAATATGATACAGATCTTAGTGATTTTAATATATGATATTATCAAATGAAAAACTTGAGAAATTGACAAGTTTTGATTTTTATTCTACTTGTCCATACATTCTATACCTTTACCAGGAATTGTAAATAAGTTTTCCTACTTCGTCTAACAAATATGTTGTTTTATTTTTTTTTGAAAAAATGCTTAAAATGAAAAACTTACATGGATTATTAAATTTATGTTGACAAGTTTTTGTTTATATTAACACAAATGGTCTCAAAAGTAAAAAAAAAAACATTTTTTTTACAACGTATTTTTCATTTGTTATATTAAACATTTCTTTTTTTATTTTATGACCGTGTGAATGTGAATTAATTTCGTCTTACATATTTAAAAATATGGTTCATAAAATTTTATGAAAATTTCTTAAAATAGTCTTAAAATGCTCAATAGTTAAGAAGCTTTTTAGAGATAAAATGCTTTTTAAAATTTTGTTATTCATAAAATGTTGTCTCAACTAATTTCTTAAAATATGAACACTCTCAATTTGAAGCGGGAACAGTTGTGTCAAGAATGGTTTATGAATTTGATAAATTTAATAATTTTTTGTTTATTTGTCACAGTTTTATCAATATTTTGACATGCAAAGAGTCCAAAAATGTTTAATCTCTGTTCTTCTCTGAAAAAACTGTCACTTACATAGAATTTTTATATTCAATATTTTGAAATGTTTTGCCATGTTTTTATATTTTTTGAAATAGCTTGAAGTTTTTTTGACAATATTTGTGCTAAGATGAGAGTAAAAATTTTAAAAATGCTTTATCAAGGCTTTATTGAAGGTTTCTCATTTAAGAAGCCTTTATATGAGGTTTTTTTCATTATTGAACGTTTAATATAATAATTCTTTGTTCATGTGTCACAATTTTATCAATATTTTGACATTCAAATAGTCAACAAATTTTGTTATCTATGTTTTGCAGTGAAAACAATTGTGACATATTATTTTTATTTTCAATATTTTGAAATGTTTTGCAATGTTTTCATATTTATGAATTAGTTTGAAGCATTTTTGACAATATTTATGCTCAGATGAGAGTAAAAATTTTAATATTGCTTTTTAAGGGTCTTTGCAGTTTTTTTGGAACCAATTGGAAAAACCAACTAGTTTATTTCTAGTGAAATTGGAGTTAGTTGCGAAGTAGTACAAAAGACGCTCAGAAGAGAACAGTTTGAATTTATTTTTATATTCCAAGTTCTTCTTGTCAGCAGCCACACACAAACTCAAAAAACAGATACGCTCAAAACGTGTTTTGGCTCTTTTTTTCGTTTAAATTCTTTAGATTCTTCGAACTTCTTTTAACTTTTGGAAACATTTCTCATTTAAGAAGCCTTTATATGAGGTTTTTGTCGTTATAGGATGTTTATGAATACTGTTTTTGATATTTTTATTGTAAAGACTTTATAAGAGGCTCATTAATTTTTATGAATAAAAAAAAAAAAAAATAAACAAAAAACAAATTGGCCATTTCAGCCCTTGGAAGGACTTTGACCGAGCTTCTAATGATCAATTGTGTTGTGTGTGTAATTAAATGTTTGCACACAATTGACCGAGAACTGGACCTACATGTTTTATGCCGACTCCGAACGCCTAAAGTTCATATTCTCAAGAAGCTTTACATGGCATTATTTACTCTCTGAGGTTTGCCATTGTCTGCAGAGAGGTGGGTACCGATCAGAAAAATTTTTTATTGAAAAAACTTTTCGCCGCGGCTGGGGATCGAACCCGGGCTCCGAGCATGCTAAGCCACACACTTAACCTGCATGCCACGATCACCACATTATGAATACAGCCGATAATAAATTACACATTTTTCTAAACAATTTGAAAATTCATGAAAATATTAAAATATTATTAATTAGCAATGAAAATTCCAGCGATGCAAAATACTGTTTAGAAAAAAGCATTAAAATAAATAACTTATAAAAAAAATAACAAAATCGTTATATATGGGGCTTAAGAAAATCGTCCTAAATACCTGGTTTTTAGCAAAACTATAAAGTCTACAAAAATTTTAAGAACATTTTTGAGCTCAGCGCCCACAAATTACTTATAGAAATCCATATTCAACCACTTCTTCTATATTTGTCCGTTGCTAATTTTTGACCTCAGATTCGTGATATATTCAGACCAATATAGTCACAAAAATTCATAGGTAACTTTATTTAAACTAACTAATTTTCATAGAATTAAGAAAATGCCGTGCCCTAAACACTATTCTTTAATTGTTCGCGTCATTGTTCTGAAGAAAATTAATTCATTAATTTTTTTTTTAATTTATTTTAGTGTTTTGCGCTTAATTATTTTGCAAAATCTAAAGGCAGTACTTTTTTTAAAAATTGATTCCTGGCTCAAAGAAGATAAAATGCTCAGAATACATTATAAATTTATGTTTTTTAAACATCTAAATTTAATCCGTTGCATCGAATATCATATGACAAAAAATAATTTTGTTTGGATTAAACGTCTTTTAATGGTCTTCGACATAAATAAATTGTGCAGAATTATCTCCATCTAAAAATTTACGAGGGTCGTTTAAATAAAAAATAACCTACTAAGTATGATTATGACCGCTTCAAACACCATAAAAGGTGCTTTCAAGGTCAGAGTTAATTGTAAAAAAATGTTATTGTCTATAAAAATAAAAATGCTTAAGCCTATATGACACTTGCTTGTTTTCAGATCTTTAAACAAGCTGGGGATAAAAGAGACAGCAATGTCTTGTGTGAATGGGATGTCTGTAGAAAATTTTGTGAAAAATTCAACAGCTGTTGCGACAAAAATATAATTTATTTTGTGTCAAAAATCTACAACTTGTCCGAATTATTTAAAAATAATTACGAGCTCGAGCAGCGCAATTGTTTTTTATTTCAATTAAAAACATTTAAATGCAACCAATTGAAATGCAAAAACAGCATTAAAAGGTACAACGGCAAAAATGCTGAATGTCTGCTTCACAAAATATTAATCTTGTTCTTCTTTCTGCTGTAACAAGGTATTCACAATGACTTTTTCGTGATTTTAAGCTGGTAGAAGCTGAAAAAGTAGAAAATTTTTGTATATTCTAGCGCTTGAGTTGCTTGATTGCACATATAGCGTAGGCAGTCATATCAACGGAAAATTGTAGTGAGCATTTATCGTACTGCTCTCAACTTACAATTTAAGCGCTGAAAAATACTAAAACTAGCCAGTGTCATATAGGCTTTATGTAGCTAAAGAGCATAAAAATTTAAAAAAAATTTAGAATAGCATTTTTTTGGCTTTTTAGTCCAGAGGGACTGGGTTTTTTCTATTACCGACGCCTATTTTTATTTGCAGAATTTATTTTTTAGCCTTAATTTTACGAAAAATAGTCGGGGAGCGAACAAAAAATCAGAAAAACGCAAGCATGGGTGCTTGCAAAAGAAAATATTTTTGTGTATAGTTTGATACACCGCCACTGTTCGCACTGCGGCTCAACCTACGCTCTTTGAAAACGACTACAATAACAATTGTTGATGAGCCTCACCTCCAACAAAGTTGTTGAAAACTCATGAATTTATGTTATAACAAACATCAAAATAGAAAAAAACAACAACAACACTGAATAATGCCAAATGCAGTTGAAAAAGGAGAAAAAGTATTAAATTAAGTAATAAATAAAAGAAACATAGAATTAAAAAATTACAATGTAAAAGGCGGAATTGTAAACTGAAGAAAAATACTTTACATTGTATTTTTTCACGAATGGTGGATCTAAGATAAAAATATAAGACCAAATGTAAATAATATATTAAGTAAGACCAAAAATTTATATTTATAAAACCTATTTCGAATATTAAAAAAAAAACAAAAAAATTTAAAAATAGCTTTGTATTGAAGAAATTTTATTAATTTTTTAAATTTGGTATTTATTATAATAATAAGGGTATTCACTCCACAAAAATTTTAGTGAAATTGATGTTGTTTTGGTTTCCGATATTTTCTTAAATTTAATCATTGTTTGAGTTGATGAAAATAATCGTCGGAGATTTGCGAAGAAAAGATATGTTCACTGACAACATTGTTCAGTAGTCGTAAGTAGACCTGTTTGATAGATGTGAGTCATTGTGAATGTGTATAAATTTAAAATTGTTTTGTCAAATCAAATCAGTTGTAAAATTTTTTTCAAATAATTTTAATTTATTCAGTGAAAGAAACATCTTTGAAGGTAAGTTCTAGTTGGATTTTAAATCAATTAAATAAATTTATCCGATACCTTTGGTTCGATAAGAATACGGTGTGTTTATTTGAATTAATAATAATTATTTGCTTTACTTTATTTTCAATGAATGTGAATAATGGCAGTTTTCAGTTTGACAGAAAACAAAATTTTAAAAACGGTCGCTCACTTCAACTCATCGGAAATCTTCGATTTCGGATATTTCAGCAGTGAAGGAATACCCTAAATTAAAATAAAACATTAAAAATAATGATTTTTTTAAAAATAAAATTCATATTTATTATTTATTTTCTTTTATTGTGATGAAAAAATAAGCAAGTAGCGCAGGGTTCAAAAGAAATAATCTTAAAAGCTATAATTTTTAGAAATTCAAACAAAATTGTTCTGCTCAAGAAATCTTGCATCAGAATATAAAAGAATAAGAATATAAGCAAAAAACTAAAAATGTTCCAGTTTTCAAATATTTTGTTAATTGTTTAAATACATTTTTAAAAATAATTAAAATATTTTTAGCAATTCAAATATGGGTGTTGAAAAATGCATTCTATGCTATAGCAATATATTAACTTGGTTTTATAGCTCTAATACAAGTTTTTGACTCGTTTAAGCAGCAACCAACAATTACAAGCACCTTTTTACATATAACTCTAATTTTTTTTTAACTGTTAATTTTTATTAATTTATAAATCTGTCAGCAGTTTCGTAAAAAAACATAAATCATGTTAGTTATAATCTGTGACACAGCATTGAAGTGAATTAATAGAATTGCAGCGAAACACTAACATGTGACTAAGTGACAGACGACAGTACCCAATAGGCAATTAAACCAGCGCTTTTCATACGAAGGCCTGCATTGACTGCTACTTTTGAAGACTAAACACATCCGTTCCTCGCTGCTCTTATGAGTACTTCTTGAAGGCCTTCCTTTTCTGCACAAAAGGTAGCACAACAAATTTGTTTACCCTACAAAGACTGACTTTTCATATACTTCAGGGCAACTTTTTCGTTAAAAGTTAGAATATATATCAGTTTAAAAATATTACGCAATAATGGCCCTTCTTACTGCTATATCAAAGATTATAGATTGAAATTAATCTAACTTAAAAAAACATAGGAGAGAAGATAAAATCATAGAATATATAAATAAATAGAAAAAGGTGTAAAAGAAAAAAATATTTTTTCAACACTTTTTGTTTACCCCTACTTTTAGCCATTCTAAAGAAGTGCTTCTATCAGGGCTTTTTTGAGCTATCGCTTCGGAAGGCCTGCGAAATGTTCCAACTTCATATAAAAAAGAAAGTGTAATTGTATATGAGTGCGGCAGTACTACAAAATCCACAGGAAGGCCTGCTAGCAGCGATGTCATTGTCTACTGGGTATGATTGCAGGTCTTGTAGGGTCATGTTAGGGTATATATTATACATGTGTGTATGTATGTGTATATACCAAATTCACACACTTGCCTTGTATGAGTGCGTGTGCAAAATAATAGCATATTTAATATTAACATGTTTTACAAGACAAAATAAAAACTAGCTGTTGACACCTTTTAATTACAATCAGACACAAGCTCGGTGTTTTTAAAGCATTTCAGTGACATTTCATGACTTTATAATTAAGAGACGTCAAGTGTTAGAATTCGCATGTTTTTAGTGCGAAACACCTTTTACATGTTTTTGGGTTTTATCGAAATTTTCAATAAAATTATAAGTTTATTTCATAGCAATTAACACTTCTATTGAAATTAAAAGAAAAAGCGATGAAATTAAGACCTATATTAAACATATGACAAATATTATGTATATGATAACTGACAACTTTAACAGAACTTTAACATTTATTTTATAGAAAAATTAGAATATATTGATATTAGATGTTGATATTATTATAATACAAAATATTTTAAAAAAATGAAAATAATCAAAAATTTACATACATTATTATATTTTCAAAAATACTGAAGAAGTCTTCCTGCAGAGAAATTTCCAAAAAGTGAACGATACTGATTTGTGTCGTTATCGATTATTTTGCGTGCCACGCTAATAAGAAATTACAGCCTTAGAAAACTAACGACATCGAAAATTTCGTTTTTAAGGTGTTTGCAAATTCTACTACTGCGCAGTGTGACTTTTATCAATTCTAGACTCTATCCTTGACTTTATTCTAGAGAATAAAAAATTAAATAACTAATAAAATGGATCTTCTAGAGCATAAAAAATTATATAACTAATAAAATGGAGCTGATGTAAGATGTTGGTTATTTTATCATTGAAAAAAATACTTATTTTAATTTCAGATGACATGACTAAGAATTGAGTCTTTAACTGAAGTGTTAATTTAAAAATATTTTAATAACTTTTGCATTCTCAATTCATATTGAAGTATTGGCTAATATGTTGTGCAAATGCAATCAGAATTTGATGGTCCCAATAAAGCCAATTGCACTTACAAATTAAAAAAATTTTTGTATTAATTTTTTTTATTGTTTACACTCAGAAAAAAGTTTCTCGAAACAAAATAAAAAGGCATAATTTTTAGAGAAAAATGAAAAATACTCCAGAGAATGCTTTTCTCTAAATGCCATACTAAAAATTCTCTTAAAATAATAAAAAGCTTCTATGAAAAAGAGAAATACAAAAAATATATCGTTTTTAGAGAAAAGGACTTTTTATTTTTGACAAAAGATTTGTTTTTATTTGGATTTAGGTGGGGGCTATGTAGGCTGCAGCCCCCGGCCCCGAGCAGGTAGAAGCCCCGCACGCGCTTATATATGAAGTGCTTATTGTAAAAACCACATACCATAAAAAAAATATTTCGAAGTAATTGAAATTCGAATTATTTAGTAATCCTTAAAGTTTTAAAAAAAGTATATTTATAGGAAATCGTAGTTATGCTTAAAATTTCTATTAAGCATAGGGTCAGAATTAATCTGATCATAATGATCGCAATATTTTTAGTGTATGTTGAAAATGCATCAATAGTTGCACGTTTCGATGCAACCAAACTAATATTTGGAAAAAGTATATGCTGATTTGATAGCTGCTTTCTTCACTTATCGAATTCGTTATAGATTTGCGAAGTGAATTTTCAGGGTTTGAGAATAGTGCCAAGTACGTGAGTCGATTTATTTGCCAAGATTATTAGTGATAAATAACTAGAACAAACAGCAATAAAGAAACCGAAACCATCAATATGATTGGTGCTGATGGATTCAAAATCAAAATTTTTTGCTTTAGTTGAAACGCTAGAAATAGAATTGAGAAAAAAATATTGAAAACATAACAAAACTATTTGGATTCTTGTGCAAATTAATGGATATTTGGAATGGAAGTATAACCAAATTATATTCAAATGGAATTACTCTGTGAATTAAATCACTGAATTCCGCTTATGAAACTTCCACCTGAAGCATCTCTCTGAGAGATGTTTTGTTTTTTTTTTTTTATATATATATCAAACTATTAAAAACAGAAATAATATGGTCTCAGGCATGATCGATATTTTACCAAATGTTTATAAAGCCTACTCTAACAGTACCGATACCAAATTGTGAAGCTGAAAGTTAATTTTTAGTATTTAAAAGAATAAAAAATATTCACCGATTTTCTATGTTACATGAACGTTTGTCGTCAATAACGTTACTTTGTATTGAAAACGATTTGTTGCAAACGACTAACTTTGACGAGTTGATAGAACATTTTGCCACAGTTAAATCGAGAAAACATTTTAAATAAAAATTCAAGAGTTACTGTTTCACTTTAAGACATATCGGTGATTCCCTGTCAAAAGGCATATTTTTCTGATATCACTATTTTTAAAACTTTTTTGGTGGAAAGTTCATCTGAAAAATATAATAACTGCGTGCTTATTTTTGCAAGTTTATTTATTGTTTGCAAAGTTATACACTCTCAGAAAAATTAAAAATTATAAAAAAACTAAATAGTATAAATATGTATTTAAAAAGCTATATATTCTAAACTGTAAGTAGCACAGACAAGAAACTCGGTTATAGTTTAAGTATCTTGAAAGGATCTTTCTAGTGGTGTCATTTTTTTTAATAGTTCTTTTATGGAAAAAAGTTTTTTTTTATACCGAAATTTACCATTTTATTTTTCAGAGTCAGAACAACAACTTTTTCACCATTTTTATATAATAACGCATTTAGGCATTCATTCTGAAGGTTTACGCAAAGTTTTAAGTTGGATCTCCAACGATTGCTATTTTTAATGATTTTTTTAAAAAATGCCTACTTAAGTTTTCCTATTTATGTATATCGAAAGACCCCGCCTTAAAGCCAATAGCCTTCTTAGCTTTAAGTCATATTTCAAGGGTGTCTTGACATGGTATACACCGCTCCCAATTGAAGAAGGTTGCGGTAGTTTATTTTTCCATAGCAAATTCCCAACCTGTTCCTAAATATTTTAGGCCTATATGTCTCTCATTGTTCCTGCTGAAGACTTGGGAAAGAATGATAATCATACATATTCCAGCGTTGCCAGAATGTGAAAAATTTACCAAAACTGGTAAATTTTTTTTCGATGTGAAAATGTGAAATTAAATTTCATTTTGGTAAAATTTCTAGTGAAAACGAAAAACGTTTTTATGAAAATTTCCCAAAAGCTTAAGGGCGAAGTAAGGGTTTTAGCGTAAAAAACACTTTTTTTGTGAATTTTTTTGAGAGTATGGATTGAGCAAATTTATTAAAATCTTTTGTACATTATTGAGTGTACTTTTATCAATACTATATTTCTTCCGGAAATATTGAAAAACAAGCTGGTGACAGAGCTTTTCCCAGAGCGTCTTGGAAAAACCAATAAAATTTAGTCAACGTTGGAGGAAAGTATTTTGTATGTAGAAAATGTGTACAAAGTTTGAAATGAATCGGTAAAGTAGTTTCTAAAGGTCTGGCAATAAACACTGACTTTGAAAACACAACTTGTGGGAAAACTGCTTTAAAGTTTTGTACACGTACGTTTGTACGTTCGAGGTACTCTTACTTAAAAATTTTTATCTCCGATAGTTTTACTCGGATTGACTTCAAATTTGGACACAATATTCTAGAGATGTTGAGCATTCATATAAAAAATGGTTAAAAAACTTACCGCCCTTAAATTATCGTCTCTTTTTTTTATCTATATATAAATAGGCGTAGTGAAAATAGTAAAAAACCATTTTTCTTTTCTTGATTAATTTCTTTTAAATGAATCAAAGTGCGGAGAACGAGTGCACCGACTATTTTTTGAAAAAATTTTTTTGCCAAATTTTTATGAAGAACATTTTTTTTCACATTAATTTTGTATCGAGAGAATGAATGCACTATCGAACTCCAATTAGTTTTAAAAACGTATTCAAATTATTGGCCTTCATCATATTGAAAATAACATTTTTATATTTGTACCATCGTAATACTTAATAATTTAATTACATTTTAGGGTTAATAGTCGCGGTTACGTGTCATGCACAAAAACAAGATTCAGATTCTTCAGACAGTGACACTGAAAACAGGTATTTAAAATATAAACATGGGGTAGTACCAAAGACCGTAAAACTCAAACTCAATATTATTCGTTTTCTTCAATATCATCGCAACAAAAATAAAGCGCTTTTCAGAAGTTGAATTTTAAGTTCCACACACTGTTAAGAAAAATCATTGGAAATTTATCGGTTAACCATGATATCTGCTACATGTTTTAAAATATTTGAAACCTGAATACATGAATACTGGTATAAAACAATATTAGTTGTGTTCGATGACAAATACTCAGTGCCAAAAGCAAACAAATTAAGAAATAAGCCAGAAAAATTACTAGTTTTCATTAAACTGTTGAAATAGGTAAGCAAAGAAACTATTTAATGCTCTTTCAATTTTTCGAATTTTTCAACAAGAACCAAAATACTTGATTTATTTAAATGTTACTCTTACTTACACCACAAAAAATATAAGCGTACAAAAGAGCTGAAAGCGTAACTTAGAGCAGCTTCAAAAAACAAAGAGCAATATCAAGTAAGAGGAGGTAAAAAGAGAAAAATATCCTCAATAAACAGTTTTTACTGATCTGTAGTAAGGAATCTAAATCTAGAGGAGTCATCAAACACAGCTTTTGTTATTATAATTTTATTGGATGAAACATGTGTCAAAAAAGTTAAAATATTTCGTTTTTTTGATTGATCACACATATATGATATTTTTTTTTGGATGTGAAATTTTTTTCTTAAATGTGAAATATTTTTGGGAATTTTGGTAAAAGAAAATTTTAGGCTGTGGCAACCCTGATTCGGACTAGCGTTAATTCCGATCTGTCATCAGCTTCTCAGCATGCTTACTGTTAAGGCAAGTTACTAAACACTGTCCTGCACTCTCTAGTAAGCTACATAGAGAAATTTTTTACCGGAGCAAGGTATGTGTTTTTTTCTGAGTATAGTTAATTTATACTTCAACATGTGAAATAGTTGTTAAGTGAAAGAGGTTTTTGGCTTTATAAAAACACAACCACTTAAATTAAAACATAATTTATATGTTCTCTTTATTCTTGAGAAAATGTAGTGATGTAAAAGGTTATATCATATAAAAAAAAAGTGTTCGAAAAACAATTAATATTTAATGTGCCCACAGATATCCGCATCTAAAACTTACATTTTACTATCAGGAAATAATTTCCTAGTAAAATTCATTTATTCTATGATATAACAAACTAATTTAAAAACTAAATATGCAGAAATGTGGACTTACACCTACCCGCTTATCATGAAAGATTTAAGATCTAGAAAGAATATTCTGAGCACAGCGATTTTATACAACAATTCATATTTTCACCATGGCTTATTCAGACATATTTGTGGTTATATCTAAAAAAATGTTCAAATCGGAAGTAAAAAATGTTGATTTTCTATTCTCTATAACTGATAACTGCAACACTGTGTACGGGCGGAAATGTAAAATGTATTTTATTTTTAATTTTCTTAACAGAAAAAATACTTTTTAAAATTATCTTTACTTTTAATACTTTTTAAATTAAATTATTAGTTGTAAATTTTTTGATTTTTCAAGGATATAAAAAATTATATATGTCAAAAGTAAGGAATATTCTTTATATAAAAAAGGTTGAAAAGAAACATGTTTCAAAAATTTCTGACCTGTTCTGAAAAGTTGATTAACCTTGGAATATATCGTCCAACATCAAGAAAAATGTTTGTACACGGCAACTCACTATTTTTTTCTAATAGTTTTTTTTGCTAAACACTAAAATCGCAAATTTTTTATGGTAACAGTTTTTAAAAATTTTTTTAAATTTTTCTTGCTTTTTTCAAATATAGTCGCATATATGGAAATATATCTTGTATACTACTCAATCGATTTTTATAATCAAGTCTATCAAATTAAGCCCAATAAAATTCTACATGTTTTTTCCAAAAAATTCTTATATTTGCATTAGCAGTTTTTGCGAATTTAAAAGAAATATTTTGAAAAAATTATTAATCTTAAATATATATTTTTAATTAAGAAAATAAGCTATGTAGGAATCTTATAATTTTGGAGTTGCTGTGAATTGTAACATCAAAGCTTCGAAATTTGCTGAAACACATTAAAAAATAAGAAAATAAGCAAATGTTTGAAATTGAATTGAATATTGCTTAAAGAATATCGTTTATAGAAAGCCACAACCTACAATAAAAATAATTATAAAATAAGTGAATAGAAGAAGTCCATTACATATCGTGAATTGAAAATGTTGCTGGTGATAGGAACAAAACCATTGTTCAAAGCAAGCAAGGAATGTTTTATTGTGGTGGCAATGAAGTAAATTATGATAGCTGTTAATCATTTAATAAGCTTGTAATTGTTTTTTTAGAAGAAGGTACATTTTCAATAGTGGTCAAATTCAGTACGTCCCTCTGGCAACACTGCTTTGGATTTATCTAGATTTATATTTTTGGAGGTTTTATTTTGATTAAACAGTATAATTTTTGTATTTTTTTTTTTTTTGTAAAATATTTTTATAACTTTTTAATTTCATTTTAAGAGACATCATATATACTGATAATCAATAAAAATGTGCAGTTGCGAGTTAATAAAACCTGCCAACCTTTTTCTATTATCTGATTAGTTTCATTGGGGAGTGCAAAAAAAATTCTACTTTTGATATAATGTGCAGAGATTTGGGGTTAAGTTTTAAGCTATGGTTCAGTAAAATTTAATTTAAATTTAATTCAAAGTATTTACATTTTTTTTAAATATTTTTTTTATAAAAATAGGGTGAAAATTGCAATAAATATTTCTAAGTTTTAAAAATATGGTGAAAATTGCAATAAATACTTCTACTGTCAAAAACAAAATGCATGAAATAAAAAAGAAAAAATAAACCTAAAGGTACCTTGAAAAAACTAGGAAAACCGACGGCAAGCAAACACCACGCAAAATTCGAAACAAACAATACTTCAGGATTGTACTGCGTAGCGAAATTCATACTTAACTAACAGATTAAATTTATAAAAGAAAAAAATAAATATTATATTAAAAACTGTTACAAAAAAGTAATCAACTTCATTGACAGCTCGCTGCCACTGAAAAAAAAATTATACAACAGTTGTTTATTGTATTTAATTTTATTGTAAGTACAAAAGAAAAATAGCAACTATCAGCAGACGTTGATAATTATATTTTATATCTAAACAGTTTTTTTCATTGTTTGCTTTTGAATTATATTCTGCTACCTTTTATTTCAACTGCCGTACACATAAGAACAGATACCTAGTAGCGACATAAAAAAGGACGCACTACCGTCGTCCAGCACAGGCTGCTCCAAGCAACTTCATCGCGTACAAAAGCCGAAAAATGCAAAATGTTTTTATGACATTCTAATAAAATTTTCATTTCGTTTCATTTTCATTGTGTTCCGCTTATTTTCGCAAGCCCAGCGCCATTACCCCTACTTTTAGTGGTATGCGTGACTGTGCAAGTATGTATGAGTTAGTCTTGCCTTCTTGTCTTGCATGCTGCATTTTAACTCCGCCCCAAATGTGTAACAGCAGTTGTCTCACATGCTTATTTATAAATTGTCTGCATTTCATTTTGCATTTATTTGTTTTGCTGGATGGCAAAAACTTGCCGGAATTCTTTTTATTCACTTTTAATTCTCAAAGAGCGGTTTTTAATTCTTAAGAGCTGTTTATGTAGAAGAACTTAAGAGCAGATGGTGCCTTAAAATAAATTGCTCTCTTAAAGTTTTAGTTATCCTTGGATAGTAAAGGAATTTTTTGTTTTTTATTTCTGTGTGCTTTTTTCTCTATTTAATTTTCATTTATTGGTAGGTATAATCTTTATTATGAATTTATATACAATTCTACACATGTTGTATTATTAAAATTAGATAAATTCTGTCAGATATTTTAATTCTATTTTTGCGCAGCAGTATTGATATGAATACAAATGTAACCATATGTATACTTTCTTCCTAAAATATTGTAAAACTATTCAGGTTTTTGTTCAGAAAAAAATAATAATTTTTATTTTTGAGTCAAAAACTATATATAAAAACAGTTTTTTTATGTTTGAGTTTTAAAAATAATATCTAAATAATTATTTTTATTTTTGATAATTCAGCATCGATTTTTATATCTGCGCAAAATATTAAAATTATAAAAAAATTATTATTACTTCATTTATTTTGCTATTGCTCATAATGGTTGCGGTCGTTGATAATTTCTAATGATCATTTACGTTCTAATAATTTTAAAAATATCCTCAAAAACTCGTTTTTTGACATTTGTTTTTTGATTAGTTTTTTGACCATATCTCCAACAATTTTCATCAGACCTGCAAATAAGTCGAATCATGATCAAAGCGTTGCAATTTTATTTCAGTGACTTACAGTGGTTCAAAGTCTCAAGAATTAGATTTTTTGACGTTATTTCAATATGACAAAATTTTAATTAAATCGCTTCATTCCAAAGAATTATTTTTCATATTTTTAAGCAAAATTTCGGAAAAAATTGTTGATAATTTTTCCCCAATCAGACAAAAAAAATGTTAAATTTTTTAAAAATTTGATGCCATTCCCAGCAAAAACATTATATATGTATTACCTTTAGTCAACAATTTTTAAATTATCTTTTAAGTTTTATTTTTGAAGTTCCATTATCTTATTACAAATTGATAGAAGAGAAAAAGCGTTTTTATCCACATCAAATTGAGTCTAAGTCCCTGAAAATTTCTAAGTGAACACCCAACTTTTATTCGCACCACCCCATATCTCTGAAGAAATTATGTAGTGAACGTGGCATGCAGGTTAAGTGTGTGGCTTTGTATGCCCGGAGACTGAGATCTAGGCCCGGAGACAAAAATCTAGGCCCGGAGACTGAGATCTAGGCCCATAGCCAGACTGCATTGACAGAGGGTGCAAATGTTAAACTTGGGGGGCAAAATTTGTTTACTTTTTTAATCTTTAGACAATAAATTATGTGTAATATACATCAATGATATATATACATTGTACATCATATTTTAATAGTCAAAAACGTAAATTTCAAGTGTTTTTTATTTATGATATTATTCAATGAGGTATTTAAACATACAGTATCGCCTGGCGTCGAAATTTGACCAATTTATTGATTGCCTATTTATAATTATATGCGAAATGGTTCAAATGAGTTCGAGGCTATTTTTCTTAATTGATTTGAGGTATGAAGTTATTTTCTTCAAAAACATTTTTTTTTTTATTTTATTATTTTTTTCAAAAACAAAAACAGAAATACAACATTTTAAAAAAATTTAATATTGTCAAAGCAATCATAGTAGCCTTGATTTTTTGATGGCACGGATAATTTATTAATTTAGTGTCAAGACAAAATAAATTCACCTAAAATCCGATAAAGACTTTGAAAGAAAATCAAAAATGAAATTTTGAGTTTTTGTTTTTTTTACAACAAAAATCATTTTTACCCCATATCTTAAAAATAACTCAAATTTTGTGATCTTTTTTAAAAAGGAATAGTTTAAATATAACCAAAAAAAAACGGTATTATTTTTAAAAGTTTTTTAAACTTAATTGATAAGACTTAAATACAAAAAAGAAATAAATGAAATATCTTCACAGATGGCGGAGATATTGGCTTCCCAATTTAGCACATTCAATTTGAGACAGTTTTTTTCTCTCTCTTGGCAGTTGGTTGAAACACACGCTAAATAACTAACGACAATATTAAGAAAATTCATTAAAAATACTAAATTTTGGTTAGAACTTTACTGTAATTTTTATCACATTTTAAAGAAAATTGAACAAACTTTTAGAAAAAATTAGAAAAGTTTAAAAACCGTTAAAGTTCAACCAAGATATTCACGTGGAATGTCAAATTTTTGAATTCAAAACACATTTTTTTTACAAATTTTACAATTGACGAATGCATAAAACTAAATTTTTTTAAGAACTAAAAAAAGTGAAAAAAGCATAAAATAAAAGGTGAAACTTCCACAATTGTATACATCTTCGATGAATACGTTTTAGCGACAAGTTTTATCGACAAATGAAAAGAATTGATAAATTTTTATACCCACAATAATGCGAGTATACGATCATTATACAACAGTATTTACTAGAATAAAAAAAATTCAACTGTGCCTTTTTTACCTTTTATAAAAAATTTTTAAGTAAAAATTCAAGAGTATTTTTTCACTTTAAGACATATGGGCATCTCCCAGTGGCTCGGACGCGACATTCGCACGGTTTTAATTACTCGAACAACAAGAAAGAAACAAAATGAGCCGATATGTATTTAAGTGTTCTAACGCGACGAAAGAGTGCTGTATTTTATAAAAATAGTGGTGAGATTTGGTACAAATTAGTACAAAATAATAAGCAATCATTCAATGGAACGGACGCACAGTGTAACGAGAGGGACAAAATGCAAAATATCGACTTGTTTATTTGAGAAAAAAAAAGTATCAGGATGTGTTTAAAACATTCCAATTAAGTAAATTCCAAAAGGGTTTTAAGCTAATAATTTTAGTTTAGCCGTGAAAAGTTCCGAAAGGAAGATTCATTAAAAAAATTGCCAAAATTGCGAAACAGACGTTACGATTACAATTTTTTTTTTAATATATTTGTAAACAAACGAAATTAAATTTGAGTCATTATTTAAACATTTATAATTTAATTTTAATAATATTCTAAGAAAAAATAGAAAAAAATGTTTGGAAATATGGAAAAAAAACCCTCACCTGCTGCCGCATTAGCACTTTGCCTTAATATGTCTCAAAGTATCTTGATTAAGAATGAAAAATATTAGCTGCACAAACGTGCACTTTTTTTATAAATGATTTTTGTTTGAGTTCAACATGTGTAGGGGAAGAGTGGCATGAAAGAGCCAGTTTTAAAAAAGTTACAAAATATATAAAAATAATTAATAAAATTATAATTCTTGTATCAAAAGTATTTTCTCATTCATTTATGAACATAATACCATGAAATATTTTCCAAAATCAACAATATTCTTGGACCTGTAGCCATTTATAAAAACATGAAATTCGGCTCTTTCATAACACATGGGCATTGAAAGAGCCAACCAAAGTTTTGAAAGAGCCATCTTCTTATTACAAGACTTAACAAGAAAAATAACGAATATTTTATTAAAAATATTAATTGTTATTATAAAAAGTATTGTTTTTACAAAAACAAATTAAATAAATAAAAAAATTCAAAAATAAAAACAAAAAATAGTTAAAAAACTTAAAAATATTTTTAGCAAAAAATTAAATCGTTTTGAAGAAAATCTATAATAATAACACCTATTCCAAAAACAAAATAAGAGGTTTAAAACACTTAAAAACATTATTGACAAAAATAATTTAAACTTCCTTTACGCTTCTTCATACCACCGCAACCCAGCTCTTTCAAAACATATTGTCCAAAGAAACATAACCTCAAAAATTAGTATGAAATCAAGATTTTTCCGGCATAATAAATATGTTATTGGTAGGCCTAATATATCCATAAAATTATAGTATAATAATATTACTGTTAGTTTTAAAGGTGAAGACGTCACAAAACAAATAAAATGTTCTGAAAAACTTACTTAATGATGAAGAAATCCAAAATACGATACACCATCGTCGTTTATTATCAGTGAACCGTCAAATATTCGAGGGTGCCATATGGCGAGTATTGCTTTTTAAAAAGTATTATTTAAGAAGCATTCGTATGAAAACTACCGCGTAAATCATGATGGCTCTTTCAAAACTTGGCTCTTTCATGCCACTCTTCCCCTACTAACGCCAAATCGCACGTGCGAAGTGTGCGACATACATAACATATCTTGTTGTATGGGAGGTGGGCGTGTTCGTGAGTGGATGACGGCCATTTTTCTCTCAGGTCTGAATTTTTGTATAAAAAGAATAAATTTTCAATTTTACTTTTGTAGCTTCGACACAAGCCTCTTTATATAGGTTTAAATTTTAGGGTTGTATGGAAGGTGGGCGTATAAGTGGGCGGATCACGCCCATTTTTTGTACGTACTTTAGTTTTAATGTGGCATATAAACATACCAAATTTTATTGCTGTAGCTCAAATAAATGCCTCTTTATAAAGTTTCACCATTGTGGGTTGTATGGGAGGTGGGCGTAGGGCGTGGCCGATCTTGATAAAATTAGGTGTGGTGTGTTATATTTATGAAATAATGATGCATGCCAAATTTCATGTTCCTACGACAACTCCTTCTATTTTTGTCCCTCTTCCCATAGACTTCGTTACACTGTGGGACGCGACAAAAAATAGAAGTTTTTTTAAGCTCGTATAGAAATATGCAAAATTTAGCTAATTTTGAGAATTTTTTTTTATAAATAATATACATGTTAATGGAGGCCAAAGGATAAAAAATGACGGGTTCGGTTTTAATAAAGGAAAAATATGAAATATTGATTTTAAGCTGAATTAAATATCAGCGAGGGTCACATATTCGCTCTTAAATTGTGCAAATAACAATTTTTAGTTCCAAATATTTATAAAATATCTTAAAGTAAAAACGGAAATTATAATAGGTACGACGAAATAAGCTTAACATTTTTTTGTAAAACTGAAAATTTCAAAATGAAAAAATATAAAAAGTTTTTGAAGTTTTAATAAATCACAAAACAAAAATGCCTAAAAATATGCTATGAAATTGCTATGAAAAAATCAAGCGTTCCGCACTCACATTTTACGGAATTATGTTATAGTACTAGTTTTTTCCCGTCAAAAATGACGGGCCCGTTTCCACTTATTCGATTTCAAATTATTCAAATAATAATTTTCAGTTCCAAATACTTATAAAATACCTCAAAGTAAAAACGAAAACCATAGGTATGACGAAATATTTTTAAAATTTTTTTGTAAAACTGAACTTTCAAAATGAAAAAAAAAATATAAAAATTTTGAAGTTTCAATAAATCACAAAACAGAAAATGCCTAAAAATATGCTCTGAAATTTTTCAAAAAAATCAAGCGTTCCGCACTCACATTTTACGGAATTATGTTATAGTAATATTAGAATTATCTCTTCCCTTTTTTTAAATAGATATTGCATGAATACGGACGCGACATCATGGACGCGACAAATTTTTCCACAGTAGTAAAATACAGTAAAGATGTTCATTATAAATTTTAATAAAAATACATCATAATAAGTTGAATTCAAGTAACATAGCAGTAATACTAATCAAAATAAAAAAAAATAAAGTTAAAAGCTGTTAGAGTGCTTTATTTTAATGTTTTTCTTCACTTTTGGTGGGCCTTTTTTGGGAGATGCCCATATGTAAATGCGTAAAAATTAATATTTCGATTATTTATAGATCCAAGCTAAATGCTCTGTCCTAAAGTAGGCCCCGTGTTGATTTTAGTCCCAGGCCCACTATGTTTTAACCCGGCGCTGAACTTCTTTACGCATTTCCACTCAGAAAAAAACACATAAATTTCTCCAGAGAAAAATTTCTCTGTTTTTAATAATGGCAATTTTCTCTTTTTCAAATAAAATTTTCTTCAAATGGAATAAATTTTCTCATTTTCGAAGAAATATTTTTTCAATTCTAGGAAATAGAAATATTTCAGTGTCTCAAAATACTCATTTATAAAGAAAAATTTATTGAAAATTAAAAAGTTTTCCCATATTTTGATAAAAAATTCACTATGAGAAGTATTTTCTTCAATTAAAACACTTGTTTTCTCAAAAATAAAAAGTTTTTTCTCTAAAACCGATATATTTTTATATATATCTCTAGTCATAGAAGCTTTTTATAATATTTAGAGAATTTTTAGGATCGCATATAGAGAAAGGCATTCTCTGGAGCAAAGTCTATATCATTTTTCTCTAAATATGATGCCTTTTTTATCATGTTCCGAGAAACTTTTTTCTGAGTTTTGTGACCAAAAATCATAAATCCCAGGTAAATAAGGACGGTTCGGTCTTCACACAAAGAAAAGTATGATAAACTGTTTTGAAATATTCCTTGGCTCATTTTAACAACCGCCATGAAAGAATTTCGCCATGCATTACCACTTTAGTATTAACTGCGTACGCTTCCTGGAATTTTTTTCAAAACAGATGCATGGGTATATGTCTTAGCGACAAAATTGGTAAAAAAATTACATTTTTGAATTCTGTGCGTTGAAATTGAAATATATTCGAGATTTGAAAAAATAGGGATAAAGAAATACCTGTGCCTGCCTCCTCCTATCAGACTGATCAGATATCTTATTCAGATAGACCTTTATTTTTGAGATGGTATCTGAAAGCACCTGTATAATATCCTGTTATTGTTAATTGTTATTTTTATAAAGTAAAACTCTACAAATATTTTTTTACCCACCATATTGTAGATGATAACTCTAGTTTTTGCTATCAAAGATTTCTTACTTTTATTTTAAGTAATTATAGGAAATTTTTATAACATCAAAATGATATTAACGATTCCTTCATTCTGCATCAGCCATTTTGTATGCATAAGCTACTTAATAATCTAAGCCACCCAAGCATCTAGTCTACAATTTTCCTTAGAGCTTATTGCGGTATCCTACAAAGAAAGAAGAACCACCCAAGAACCATACAGCCATCACCTACACATTCATGCAGCTAAAAAAATATAGCTTGCTCTACAACCTGCTTACCTCCCACCATCGTATTAAAATTGTATTTGCTGCATTGAAATGTCATTTCGCTGCAATGACAAAGGACTACAACAACAACAAAAAATCATAATAATATAATTAGGGCGTGGCTCTGCAAGTGCGCTGCAAACAATTCGCTTCCTTCGAACACTCAAAAATGAATCCAGCATACTGCGTTTTGGCGACAATTTCTATATTGTTTTTTTTTTCTTTTTGCAACGGAAACCAAAGAAATTTGCAAAGAAATGAAAAGAAAGAAAAAAATTAAAATGAAAATACATACTCTATAGAACAAAGCCGGAAAATGGAAAATTCCATTTCAGCAGCCATTTTAGCAGCTGTTGCCAATTGCAGACAAAAGCAGTTAAAATCGCCGAACAGCGAGAGAAGCAGCAGCAACGGCGGCAACAGGAAGATAGAACGTTAAAGGAAGTTGAAAATGAGAAAAACTTTTCATACTTCTTGCTGTGGCATAGAGGCAAAAAACTAAAATTAAAATGAAAAGTGCACAGAGTGCAGCCGCAACAACAACAGCAATAACAACAACGACAACTATAACAGCAAAAACTACAAGAACAATAATGAATGCTACTTCTGCCTTCCGCCATAAAAGCACGATCCTTTAACATTGCTGCTCGTTGTCGTCGTCGAAGAGGTCGCACAAAGAAAAATAAGTTGAAATGGATTTTCTTGTCGGCGAAACTACTCTGGCAATAAAAAAGTAGCAATAGCAAGCGAGTGAGGCCAAATAAAAGTAGTAGAAAATGCAGGGAACTGAGCAAAAGAAAAAAAGGACTAAGCTGAAAATCCAATATAAAGCAAAATTATGAAAATATTGGCATTGTAGATGCAGGCAAAAATATTGGCAAATTTTGAGCAGCTGCTCTTTAATAAATGACGGGTTCAAAGAAGAAAGCAAGGATTTATGTATGGCTTTGTTTTTAACTTAGTATGTTTTTTTTCATATTTTTATATAAAAAGTTCAGGGTTTATTCGATTTAACACTTTTAAATAAAAGAAAATTTATACTTATGTATTAATATAAAATAAATTTATATGAAAAGATAAATGTTATCAAATCAAAGATAATATTTTCTTGTTTAAGTACGATGATGGTTAAAATTTTCCAAATTATAAAAAATAAATATTAAAAGTTATGACACCATTACAAAGTATCTTAATTTCAATATTTTATCATTCATGAAGTCCTTTCATGAAGTCTTTGATTATAAAGCTTGTCTCTTATTGTTGGACTTCTTTTAATATTTTGCCATAACATTTTTTTTGTAATTTTTTCTTGTTTTCTTTAGTATAAGTTTGCATCCGTCGAGTACTAAAATAAATAAATAAATAAATAAATAAATAAATAAATAAATAAATAAATAAATAAATAAATAAATAAATAAATAAATAAATAAATAAATAAATAAATAAATAAATAAATAAATAAATAAATAAATAAATAAATAAATAAATAAATAAATAAATAAATAAATAAATAAATAAATAAATAAATAAATAAATAAATAAATAAATAAATAAATAAATAAATAAATAAATAAATAAATAAATAAATAAATAAATAAATAAATAAATAAATAAATAAATAAATAAATAAATAAATAAATAAATAAATAAATAAATTAATAAATAAATAAATAAATAAATAAAAAAATGTAAAAATATTTCTTTTTACTGAAAATCAATATCGATAAAAGATGCTTTATAACTTTTTATTAACACATCATTAAGTTACTGACATCACACATCCATATGTGTGCCTGCCACATATCGTTAAAACAATAAATATTCGCTTATCTCTACGCTACTCAAGTTATCATCACCTTAAGTTGCTAAATATTTTCCCGCAAATGTATATGAATTCCTTCGAATCATTGCGAACTTTTTTTTTCAATAGCCTATGAAAGTGTTCATTCATATATTTAGCTACTCTGCTGTAAAAAAATAGCACACTTTACACCACGTTAGAGGGGTGAAAAAAAATCTTTGTACATAAAAAAACACCCTCTTTTACACAAAAAGCTTGCTAAAATCCAAAATTAACAGACGATTGAGTGCTGGTTGCCAAAATTAATGGCAATGCGGACACGTTGCTGCCAATAAATATTAACTGCATCTATAATAGTCACGCAGGAAGCAACATTGAAGGTTGAGGCTGATAAGAAAAAAAGTGGTTTTTCTGTTTAGAAGAATTCCTTAAAATACTTAAAACATGGGGAATTATTATCAAGAATTCTGCCTAAAATATATATAAAAAAAATATGCTTTTATTAAACAATTAACATTATCAAAACTTTATTAACTTAAAGGTTAAAGGCAAATCAATACCTTTCCTAGACAAAGCCGTTTGAAAACTTTCAAAAATTTGTTTCTTGTTTCTGGAGAAAACTTACAGCTGGATATTGACCTTAGTTGGGAAAACATCTGCTACATCCAAATGGCAATAATTCTTCGAAATGACTTGATTAATTTACTGAAAAAGTGCCACGCCCATTACTGGCTTTTAATTTGGAAAGATCTGACCAAAATAGGAAAAAAGAAGGATGAGGCGAAATAGGACAAACCCACGGGATACGCTTAAGCAATTAGTAAATTTGCTTAAAATTGAAAAAAAAGCAAATATTCAAATGCCACAAAGATATCCTGAAGTGATAAAACAAGTAGTTTTTAAACCTTGAGATCACAATAAATGATCAATGAAATTAAAAATTGATATGCTCATTATTATTGTTATAGTTTCAATAGTATTTTTTTTATGGTATTTACGCTTGTATTATCTTCATTAAAACGGAAGATATGAAACTAATTAATTAATTTATTTTTTTGTTATTTTTTCAATGTTTAAATATTATTTTTGATAATTTCGCTAGAAAATTGTCAGAAAGTCATCATAATAAAACTGTAAATCTTTTGGATTGGCCGTGCTAGGGGCGCATACAGATATGTAGGGGCGCCATACATATATAAAAAAATATATATCAATCTATCATAAGTGATAAGAACCTATGAGACTTACATGTATTTTAAAGTAAAGTAAAAGTATGGTACATTATATTTTAGGCATACGGTTAACAATTGAAGTCTAAATTTTCAACCTCAATGAAATTATAATTGGCTCAAATAAATATTTTTCCTATATAAAATTATATTTTCAACTTTAAAGTTCAAACTTTTAACTTTTCATTGGTTGAAATAAATAAATATTTAAAGTTTATAAGAATCTTAAGAATTTTTAGCGCATTACAATGTACAAATTTGAAAAAGTGAACCTGAATTTCGAAACATTTATGTGGCGACCACGGCATGTGTGTTAATTGAGTAGCTAGCATGCCCAGAGCTCGTTAAAAAAAAATATGTGTCACAATTTAAACCCTTGGCATAGGGTGCCACAAATTTTCGGGCCGGCGCTGACTATCAATCTCAAAGAGTTTTTTCTCTTTTGAAAATATTGAAATTACGAGAAATATTTTATATACGCAGTCATATGGCAGTCATTGTTGAAAAAATTTTTGAATACCCTCAAAGCTTCCCTCAAATCAAATTTCATATCGATTAAACCTATTTAGGAATCATTAAACCAACTAAATTGCGTTTTAGTTATCGAACCAACCATTGCCATTTAAACATTTATTTAATAACTAGTATCGCCTGGGGTCGAAATTCGACCAATTTATTAATTGCCTATTTATAATTATATGCGAGATGGTTCAAATAAGTTCGAGGCTATAACTCTTAATTGATTTGAGGTATGAAGTTATTTTCTTCAAAAAAATTATTTCTTTACTTTTTCAAAAACAAAAACAGAAAAAGAACATTTTAAAAAATTTAGTTTTGTCAAAGAAATCATAGTAGCCTTGATTTTTTGATGGCACGGACAGTTCATTAATTTAGTGTCAAGACAAAATAAATTCATCTAAAATTCGGTACAGAGTTTGAAAGAAAATCAAAAATGAAATTTTGAGTTTTTGTTTTTTTACAACAAAAATTTTTTATAACCCATATTTTAAGAATAAATCAAATTTTGTGTTATTTTTTTAAAAGGAATAATTTAAATATAACCAAAAAAAAAAACGGTATTATTTTCAAAAGTTTTTTAAGTTAACTGGTATGACTTAAATACAAAAAAGAAATAAATGAAATCTCTTCACAGATGGCGGAGATATTGGCTTCAGAAATTAGAACATTCAATTTGAGACAGTTATTTTCTCTCTCTTGGCATTTGGTTGAAGCACACGCTAAATAACTAACGAGAATATTAAGAAAATTCATTAAAAATACTTTTGGTTAGAATTTTGCTGTAACTTTTATTTAATATAAAAATAACTTTTAATTTATTTGATTTTATTCACATTTCAAAGAAAATTTAACAAACTTTTAGAAAAAATTTGAAAAATTGAAAATCCGTTAAAATTCAACCAAGCTATTCACATGGAAAGTCAAATTTATGACTTCAAAACACTTATTTTAGAAATTTTACAATTGACGAATGAATAAAACTAAATTTTTTTTAAGAAATTGTTACTTTTAAAAAAAATTCGACGAACTCAATTCCCCAACAAAATTTCATATTAATCATGCAGATTTCTTTCTCAAAATTGTAATTCCTCTCTTAGAAGGTTGGGAACCCCCTCTGTCAGATATATCATTCATATATCTATTCTGCACATCTGGCCAACATAACATTTCGAAAGATATAAGTGTCATTTATTTTGAGTTGTCAAGATTCTAATAGTTGTTTCACTTATACAGCTTATACAGTGACCTACAAAGAGTTTCCAATAAAATTATTCGCATATGTCTAAAAGAATGCAATATCAAGGTCAAACATAAAATAAAGATGTCCATCTTAACAGCCAAATACCGAGAAATAAGTCTCAAGTCTGCAAAACAATATGCTTATTGGACTAGCGAACAGTGGAAGTATGTTACGTGGTCAGATGACTCAAAAATAGATAGTTCGGGAACTGATGGTCAGATATGGTCTTGTTAGCGTAAAAAGAAAAGCATTAAAATGAATTTAATAAAATGAAAATTCTTTCAAAAATTTAAAAAATAATAAAAAAGAGAAAACTAAATTGCTATTTTGAATAGTTACTGCCTTCCCAGCCTAGAATAATTCGGGTATAAGCCAGACAAGACCCTATTTTTGCAAGATAATGACTGCAAAAATAAATTGAAAATAACCACAAAATAGATATTGAAAACGGTATAAATTGTTTGGAACCACAAATATACGACCAAAATTCGATCGAGAATTTGTGGAACATATTAAAGAAAAAAATATATTGAGCAATCAATTCGGCAACAGATTAAACATTGATTGATCCAAGTTCTGAGCAGTCGTTACTGGGGAATGGTTGAAGCAAAGATCATATAATATAAAGATGCGCCACGTAGAACATTAAAAAGTAATAAATATTTTTCAGATCAAAACGTAAGCTTTTGTGAGTGCCAAACGAAAAAGCTTTAAATTCTTGCTTGAGAGAAAAGTTTTCGACCTTTGAATGAACTTGCTCTCTGCAATGCTCTTTCACTCTACTCCCCTTGCCTTTCAACTGAGCATATAATAGATAGAGGACTCAAATCGCATAAAAATGTGTCTCATCGAAATTGTATGCAAATGATCGTCAGTTTGTGTGTTGTTGTGGCTACCAGTGCTACGACGCATGCGCATTGTTGTTGCTAGCATCGTTTATATTTGTTTTGCCTGTGTCCCTTTCCCTTGCAGCAACCACCACGATTGCTACCATATATTTTGTTATTGTAGAGTTGTTGTATGAAACCGGTTATTGTTGTTGTTACACGAAAATAAATGGATAATGAATGAAGCTAGTTTTTGAATTTTGCGATTTCAGCATTTTTTCGTTTTTGTTATTATGAATTTTTTGAATTCTAATTTTAAAAATATATTTCCATTAAATTGAATTAAATTAAATTAAATTAAATTAAATTAAATTAAATTTATTAAATTAAATAGAATTATATTCAATAAAATTAAAATAAATTATATTATATAAAATAATATAAAATTAAATGAAATTAAATTAAATTAAATTAAATTAAATTAAATTAAATTAAATTAAATTAAATTTAATTAAATTAAATTAAATTAAATTAAATTAAATAGAATATTAAATTTGCATAGAATACACAAATACCGAGTTTCTGTCTTGTAACTTTAATATTAGCCTCTTTATAGATTTTTAAATTTTGGGGTTGTATGGGAGGTGGGCGTGTTAATGGGTGAATGACGCCCAATTTTATAACACACCTCAGTTTTGACATTAAATACACAAATACCGAGTTTCCATCTTGTAACTTTAATATTAGCCTCTTTATAGATTGTTAAATTTTGGGGTTGTATGGGAAGTGGGCGTGTTAGTGGGTGGATGACGCCCAATTTTATAACACACCTTAGTTTTGATATTAATTACAAAAATACCGAGTTTCCATCTTGTAACTTTAATATTAGCCTCTTTATAGAATTTTCAATTTTGGGGTTGTATGGGAGGTGGGCGTGTTAGTAAGTCGATGACGCCCATTTTTCTAAAACATCTCAGTTTTGACATAGAATACACATATACCAAATTTCAGTATTGTAGCTTTAATATTGGCTTCTTTGTAGAGTTTTCAATTTTTGGGTTGTATGGGAGGTAGGCGTGGTTTTCATCCGATTTAGCCCATTCTCGAACTTGACCTTAGTTTTTTTAAAAAAAGCTTAAAAATCGAATTTCATTACGATAGCTTCAAAATTGCGGCTGTAATCGTGTCGACAGACAGACGGACAGACGGACAGACGGACAGACGGACAGACGGACAGACGGACAGACGGACAGACGGACAGACAGACGGACATGGCTAAATCAACTCAGGTGGTAATGCTGAGCAAGAATATATATACTTTTCCATACCTACCACGCCTCCTTTTGGGTGTTACACACGTCGTGACAAAATTAATATACCCCTTACGCAGTACGCGTGGGGGTATAAAAAAGTCATTTATTTTTCAGATCGGATAATTTTTGCGACTCACAGCGTTGCAAACAAGGCCCCGTTTCGTTCTCCGGCGCCAGTTGGGAGCTCTATAAAACCATGTTAGAGTGAAAAATATTTTTTTTTCTTGTAATTTGTTCAATTCTCTACAAAAATAAAAATTTTGGAAAAGTGTTTGTTTTTGACTGAGTTATGAATTTTTAAAAAAGGCCTGTTTTTTCTGCCGCGAGTGTAATGTCCCTCCTTAAATTAAAATAAATTTAATGTGCGAACGCGACGCACTTTGCAAATCAAATTAAATTTTTAGTGTGATTTTTACATGCAGTAACTTTAACCAAATTTGATTTAAGTTACAATTTTCAGACACTTGCTTAGAACGATCGTGAAGTTCTGATAACAAATGATGAGGTACAAATACGCGACATTCGAACAAGAATTAAAGCAATATAAAAGTTAACCGTTAATCGAGCTTTATTTGATATCTTTTTATTTTTTTATTATTTATTTGTAATTGAAAAAAGGATTTTATAAGAAAAGTGCAAACATAACATTAATAGTAAAAAGAAGAATTGTAAAAAGAAAAAGCCCTTAAAGGCAGCTAAAGGTAAGAAAAACATATTTTCAGTTATCAGGCTAATTTTCTCAGAATAACAACTGAAATAAATTGTAAAGTCATCTAAAAATTCAAGCATTTTTTTATATAATAAAACAACAAATTTTTGGTTTATTGACATTTTCATTTTCGTTCCCGGTAGACCATTCTGTGGAAATGCCCATATATCAATAAATAAATAATAACTAATTAAAAAATAAACAAATCAAATAAAATAGTACCGCAAAAACCCATTTTAGAAATGTCTCTTACAACGTTATTTGCTACTTCATTTCAATCAGAGATCATATTATAATAATTAAAGTTAATATAATTGTGAAAAACATATGCCTACAATGTGCGTAGGGTAGATTTGAACAAAACATGCCTACATTTTTTTGTTAAAACGCAAGGAAATTCAGCTACTTTTTCGTTGTGGCTAAATCGTTTTATGAGATGTTTCGTGCATTAAAACTAAACATATGCTCTCTATTGCTCTCCAATATTATGCTCACATCGTTGCTTACTCGTCTCTCACTCTCAAAAGCTTTACATCGTTCGCTCGCTGGCTCTCACAAAGCTTTAAAGTGGATTTATGATAAATCCACATTAAATTTTTACTGTGCCATTCGGTTGTATGGCGGTGGCGCATCTTTGTATTATATGATCTTTGGTTGAAGATACACTAAGAAAAAATTTAACAAATTTAAGCTTGATTTAAACAAAACATGCTTGAAAAAGCATTGAGCACAATTTTGAATTGTTTAATGCAGACTTGCTTGAAAAAATAATTTATTTCTTGAAAATTACAAACAAGAAATGATTTATTTAAATAAATTTTTATTTCGTTACAGCTCTGCCTTGTTCAAACAATACTTGCTGTAAAATTTTTAACTACAAATACAGCAAAGTTCAACATACGTTTATTTAAAAAAGCATGCTACACTTCCCTCTGTATAAGTACTCGAACTTTGAAAACTTATTTAAAATAACATCAGTAGCGCAACCAAAGAAGGGTTTTGGGGCTTAGCTCACGGAACTTTGCTTATGTAAAAATTTATTGAACTTGTCAAAAAATACTAGCCGCAACTCACAAGAATACACGAGGCAAAATTTCCTTTAAGACAATTTATATTTGAAAAGAATGAACATAATTTTTGTTTTTTTTTTGTTCTTTTTTCAAAACGATGGTGATCTCTACAACCAAATCATGCTCTTTTCTCAAAAATTTTGACCGCAAGGAGATTGCGCTTCGTACTTTGAAACCTTAACCAAACTTATTTTTTGCACCTGATATCATTAGTTTATCGGCATATTCTAATTTTTGTTTTCAATCTGAATAATTTTTGAAATGCTTCAAAATATTGAAGTCGATTGTATCGGAGTTGCAACGCATGTTTGTGATATCTTCATTTTAATAAGTTGAAATATTCAGAAGGTTCCAAAATAGTCGAATACCTACTTTGGTAGAGATAGTGAAGATTTTAAGTTTTGGTCAACCTTCCCATTGGGCCTTCCCAAAAAGGACTATAGGACCGTTGAACCATTTTTATTTTGTAAATCTTAAAGTTTGGTTGTATTTATATATATAAGTAGAGCTTTGGTTGAATCGATTGTGGCCTTAAAAATTAAAAAAATTAGAATTTTGTATCGTTCACTTAGATTTTATACTTCTTGGAATTTTAAAAACCATGTTTTTTTATATTTTGCCAAAAACAAAGCAAAAAACTTCTTTTATCTACTAATATAGAATTTGAGGCAGTTGACCAAACCTGTATTTTTTTCAATGAACAAAGAAATAAACAGAGTTTTTCCAATATTTTTTATAAAACTGTCCATATGATTCCTTCAAATCAATAGTTTTTGATTGAAATTGTTAAATAAAAATAATTTTTGGACTTTATATTGCACTGATAGTTAATTCAAGTTATTTCTGATTACAATTAAAATCAATACCACGGTAATAATTTAAATAATAATTTTCAATTCATTTCAAAATATGGAAATGACTGCTTTATAGAAGTGTTAGTCTTTGAACTAAATGAGGTTCTTTAAGTAAGTTTGAAGATGTTATCGTTTTCTTTACAATCGAGCCATTGAGGTTCATGCAAGTAACGGTCTTTTTCCTACCCTTTACTACTTCCTCTTTGGATTTTCTTACACATTTCTATTATCATCATCGATGTGTATAAGTAGCTTTTTATGTCATAAGCTATGGACGCTATTCTTTATTAACTTTGAAATCATTGAACTTCGGGCACACATTATTATGTCGTCAGGATATTTTATGTTTTCTTAGATATGCATCCTTAAACCATATAGCATATATTCTTAGCCATAGCCAATGTGGCCAGAGATCAATGATAATAGTGCAGCAAGAAGCAATTGAAAAAGTTTTAAGCTACACTTTTATGACTCATATTTATGATGGTTAGTTACTATTGTTTGGCCAACAATTTAGTGTTATAGAAAAATCTTTGTGTTTTTTTTTTAACATTTATTTTTGGACAATAACTTACCTGTGAGGCAGCAACAATAAGAAAAATATGTAGAATATAGAAAAGCCAAAGCGGGACATCAATTTTTGAGCTTAAATGTTTTCCGTTGCCATAAAAGCAAAAATGTTTAACAAAAAGAAGTAAGATTTTTATAGCGGATGCTGGCAAAAGGACATGCTATGCTGGTGAACATAAATAAATGCAATGTTCTTTTTTTATCACCTTTTTCTAAAACAGTTAAGAAAAGAGAAGAAGTTGTATGAAAGCAAAATGTTGTTTATTTCCTTCCCTAACTTTGCAAAAATGGCAGGAAAAACTTAAAATTTTTTTTCTCGTATATATTGTCATCCTTTGTTTGATATATTAAAACCTTTCAGTTGCGTTGAAGTTGCCAGTTTTTTGACACTTTTGCATTTAACTTTTGGGTTTTTTCTTTATTGTTATTAAAAACTATCGTTATTGGTTTTTTCTATAAGCTGGACGCACAGATGCGTCACATTTTTGGAAAGGCTTAAAAATTGCATTAGACCTCAAAGTAGTGTTGATTCAAATAAAAAAAAAAAAAACACAAAAAAGTGTGCCTGCCTTGTTTTGGGTTACTTTTGCTCAGCAGTTTTTGACATTTTGAATGATGGATTGCATTTTATGCTAATTAAGTTTAAACACTCTTCAGGCCAGTCCCCACTAGAAATTTATTTCCACACAAGTTTTTTGTGTGTATTTTTTTTTTTGTGTCTCAGTGGCAAAAAAGTGTGTTGCTGAGGCAAGCATACAAAAATGGCAGTTGCAGACTTTCTTTGTTTTTCCATACATTAAAAAAAACAGAACAAAATAAATTTTGTATGCTTTACAGTGTGTTGTCGAAATTTTCAAACGATAAAAAATTACATATTATTGGCATCCTTGAAGAGGAAAAACAGAGCTATTCAGTGTTCAGTCTAATCATGGAAGGGTGCGTCATGTAGCCCATTTCGATGTGGAAAATTTCTTTATTTCTTAAAGAATTGTAGACAAATTATGATTGAGCGGTTTGAATTGGCGTGGTGATCCAAAATAGTTCGGTTAAAGTGCTTTCTTTGGTTACGTACTTTGCCTATACAAATGAAATACAACTATAAACCAATGTTGCAATCCTATTGATAAGAGGAAGTTTTTAGATAAATCCATGCTGAAAATAAATAAATAAATACTTAGAGAGAGTTCTGAACTAAGTTTGTTTATAAATGAAATTAAAATTTATGAAAATATTAGAATGTGTTGGGTTCAAGATTATTTAACTTGTGAATTCTGCTACATACACACAAATCTAATATTTCAAGATTAGAAAATGAGTTATTTTCGAAAGATCTGGATACGCAACGTTTTGAGAACTAAATATATTGGTTAAAATTGATTACAAATTATTGATAAGATCTATAAGAAGGTACAAGTTCTATAAAAAAATTTTTGAAGTCAGATTTATTTGCACCTTTTAAGGAGGGACATTACATTCGCGGCAGAGAAAATAGACCTTTTTTTAAAAATTCAAAACTCAGTCAAAAACAAACAAATTTCCAAAATTTATTATTTTATTATTGTACAGAACAAACTACAAGAAAAAAAATTAAAAAAAAATATATTTTTCACTTCAACATGGTTTTATAGAGCTCCAAACTGGCGGCAGAGAAAAAAACAGGGCCTCGTGGTTACAGCGCTGGGATTTGCAAAAATTGTCCGATCTGGACAAAAAAAAAATGACTTTTTCAAATCTTAACAAAATTGGTTATCGTTTGACAGGAGCTTTTTTATAAATGTTTTTTCAATTTTTGGTGATGTTCCAAATTTGAAAGTTTTTTTTTTTTTCGAAAAAAAATATTGACTTTAAAAATTCATAAAAAATCTAAACAAAAATTAAAAAATGCTCGTATCATACCATAGCGAATCAAGTTTAAAAAAATACAAAAAAAAAAAATTCGTCAAAAAATGAACCCGCTAGTGCTGCAACCAGTATGAAAAAAAACATGGTTTCGAGATAAACGCGTTCAAAGTTTGTGAATAAAGAAAAATGCAAGGAAAAATAAAAATGCGCTCTCACTAATCCGGCTGTAACTTTTGAACCCTTAGGAATTTTTTCATTTCAGTTTCAATTTCAAAAAACGGCCAATGTCATGTCCTTAAAGAAAATGCCATTTCTGGCAATACGACTTTTCTAAAAATATCACAAACAACTTAGTATTGACTCAAAATTATTTAAAATTAAGAAGCAACGTACTATGATTTGTCTCTTTACGAATACAAATAATACATAATTATCTAGGTTCGAAAATGTTGAAACGAAATATGCACCAAATGACCATTTTTTTAAAATTAAAACCAAACAACAAAAAAATTTGGAAAACGAGGTAAACAATTTCTCAGAAGTTCCATACAAAATACTACAGTTAGTTTAAAAGAGTTCCTTAGGAATTTTTTTTTTATATAAGTATCAAAATCATGTTTATTCTAAAATATTTTCTGAAAATTCTAGAAAAATGCAAGCATTGTAAGTGTAATTTTTCGTACCTTTAAAGTGTCTACTACAACCTCTTTTTCTCATTAAAATTAAAATTTTATTTGAGTTTTTCTCTAATCCATGTTTACCGAGAATTTTTGTGATTAACATGCATTGGTTCTGTCCGAACTAGTATTATGTCAAATTTTACATTTTTGAATTTGCCAAAATCAATATCCTTTTTTGTAGAAAAAGTCCGCCGTTTTTTTTATAACGAAAACAATAATAAAAAATAAAGAAGGCTTATTGAACACTTTTTAGAGTGTATGTTTTGAATACTTAATGCACATTCTAAAAAATAAATTAAAAAAATCAATAATCCTAAATTAGGAACGTACATAGGGACAGGCTAAGCAGCAAATGCCTGCGGACTGCGGAGCCACAAGACCGAGGACGCCAAGATGCTGTGTTCCTGTAGTTATTCCTTGAAAAAGAAAAGTTAATTCTTAACGCAAGATAAAATTTTAGTTGCTCTTTCTTGGTACACATGGTCACGTGGACACAAGGATACCACATGGCACTATTGAATATTTTTGGAATCTGCTAATGGACACTTCTACCTCCCATACAACGCAAAAAATTTAAAACTGCATAAATTATCTCATAATTAGCCTACAACATAAAAAGTTGGTATGTATGAGTTTTATATCAACACAAAGTTGTCTTCAAAAAATGGGTGTCATCCGCTCGCGGACACGCCCTTCTCCCATACAACCCAAAAATTGAACACACATTAAATAAGCCTCTGTTTAACCCACAGAGATAAAATTTGGCACGTATGTTTTTTACAACAAAACAAAGATGGTTTTGAAAAATGGATGTCATTCGTCTACGGACACGCCTACCTCCCATACAACCCAAATAGTTTAAAACCCAATAAATAATATTACGTTTGTCATAGAGAGATCAAATTTGGTATGTATGCATTTTATACCATAACTAAGGTGTGTTCAAAAATTGGGAACAATCCGTCCTTGAACACGCCCACGTCCCATAGTGAATCCCACTCGTGAATGATAATTTAAATGCATATAAAATATAGGCTTCATTGGCCCACGGTAACGCCCATTTTCAATAATATTATTTTTTTTTGGAAAAGTAGGTTTAGTGTATTTCATAGTCGGCCTAAACCGACTTTAGAATTTCTTTACTTATTTTCAATTGTGTTTTGAAAAAGTAGGTTTAGGGTATTACATAGTCGGGCTAGACCGACTTTAGACTTTCTTCAATTGTTTAGTATATTAAGAGATATTAAGTGAATAATTGTATTCAGTATATCAAAGAAAGTGAATCTAAGTACCTCTCTTCCCATACTGATGCTCTCGGAATTAGTTTTTGCACTTTCCCAAGTATTTTTCAATCTAGTATTTAGTGCTGGCCGTACAGTAAGATTGGCCTAGGGGAGAGTAAGATTGGCCTAGGGGGGCTTTTTAGGGGGGAGTTTTATGAAATGTAGAACTTATATTAAAAAACGATTTTACGTAATGATAGCGGCTGAATTGTAACGGTTAGTGCGTTCAATTTTTGCACAAATGGTTCCTTGTGCAAATTTCAGACATGGCCAGTAACATATTTTTTCCAAAAAAATGTCAGCACATTTTGTCCGTACAGAAGATGAACAGAAGCGGTAGCGGTCATTTTAAAATAAACTTGCTTCAGCGTTGGAAAAACAAAGAGCCTCAATTTGTAAAAATCGCTTAAGTCCCTGTAAAATGGCCTAATTTCAACTTTTATAGTCTTATTCATAATCTTCCATTGGGTTTTCAAATTCGGTTTCATAAAAATTCCTCAAAACAGACATTTGTATGTGTTTTTTTCTCAGTGTACATTTGTTTAACTTTTGTTCTGATTCTGACTTCTGAGGGATAGTTGGCAATATTTCGATTTGAGTTATCTTTTCAACTTCCAGCATGGAACCCACTAAAGGTACTTGAAATATGTTGAAAAAATAATTCGAAAGTAAAACAAAATAAGAAAGCCTGAATTTGAGGAAAATCGGTTGAGTCACTCGCCACCGAAATAATCAAAGAAATTTCCCGTTAAATTGTTATTTTTCGTCCTTTTTTATATGTTTTTTTTTAAACATCTATAACTTAAACTCTGAAAAATTACCTTTATAGTAAAGTCACATGATTCATTAAAAAAATAATTCCGATTGACTTCCGAAACTGGAGAAAAAATTCATAATTCCTAATTTTTCATCGTATTTTCCCAAATCTCTTTTATAAAAAATTTCTCTAAATTGTTAAATTATATCCGATTTTAAGGTAAAATGGCTTATTAGGTAAAAATATAATTGTTTGATGGTTTCTTCTGTTCATCTGTTTATGTCCAGTGACATATTATAGTTATACGGTATTACTTATGCCAATAAGCAAATGTTGACTTTAATTGAAATAATATTTTTTTAACTATATGTCTTTGCTACACCTTTTAACGATAGGTCTTTACTACACTAAAGAGCCCTCAATCATTAAAATCGGATAACATTTTACAAATGTAAAAAATGTCTCTATTTTCGATAATAGTAATTTTCTCTTCTTCAAATAAAATTTCCTTCAATTAGAATAAATTTTCACATTTTCGAAGAAATATTTCTTTACTTCTAGGAAATGGAAATATTTCAATGTCTCTAATAATGAGAAGTATAAAAAATTTACTATGAGAAGTATTACTATAACATAATTCCGTAAAATGTGAGTGCGGAACGCTTGATTTTTTTAAAAATTTCAGAGCATATTTTTAGGCATTTTCTGTTTTGTGATTTATTGAAACTTCAAAAACTTTATATTTTTTTTTTTCATTTTGAAAGTTCAGTTTTACAAAAAATTTTGAAAAATATTTCGTCGTACCTACTATGGTTTCCGTTTTTACTTTGAGGTATTTTATAAGTATTTGGAACTGAAAATTATTATTTGAATAATTTAAAATCGAAAAAGTGGAAACAGACCCGTCATTTTTGACGGGAAAGAACTAGTTTTCTTCAATAAAAACAAATCTTTTCTCAAAAATAAAAAGTATTTTTTATCTAAAAACGATATATTTTCATAGATTTTACTTTTTCATGGAAGCTTTTTATCATTATTAGAGAATTTTTTGTATCGCAATTAGATAAAAGCATTCTCTGGAGCAAAGTCTATACCATTTTTCTCTAAATATGATGCCATTTTTCTCCATATTCCGAGAAACTTTTTTCTGAGTGTAGTAAGCCAGATCGAAATTTAAATTTCACCAGACACCGACCTAAAAGTTAGAGGCACTCTTAAAAACAATTTCTGTATAATTATTTTTTGGATCGGAGATATCCCCTTGGAGCGGTTTTGGTTCTTCTGAACCCCTTTTCTGCTTTTAACTTTTTTCTTCAGAATGCAAATTTTGTGTATTTACAAACTCTTTTGAAACATAGTACTCAGTTTTGATTAAAACACACCATACGATACACCAAGAGAAAGAAGAGCTCAGTACATTTCCAATAACCTAAAATACATGTGAATGCCATGAAAGGTATATATTTTATAGGTGTTTAGAAAAACGTTAAATAGTTTTTAAGAGTACCTCTTAGTTTTGATTCGGTTTCCGCCTCATTTTTTATCTCCTAATTTTATTATAATAATATATGACTCATTTAGTTAATAATACATCAACCAGAATCGATTTGATATATGCATTTGGGGTTTTCACTCATTTCATAAGACGTATATTTTGCGTGCTATTTTGCTTGATACTACAATAATTTTTTTTTGGGGGGGAGGGGGTTTAAACCCCGAAACCCCCCTTTGGTTGCGCTAATGCTCTCACTTATGTGACTCGCATATACTATTAGGCCGGTTGTGATACCAGAGGTTATGTTTTTTGCCTTCTCTCTCTGAACAAGATTAACAAAGCTATAGACCGAAGATTCTGAGAGACCGTCTAGTTCACTGTAAAACTAGTTACCTAAGAAAAGGTTGTGGTTTTTGGCCAACGGAGATCCGAGGATACAATGTTAGGCATAAACCTTGTTTCACGTTATGAGGTCTACAATAGTTTGATGAAAGGTATGCAAAAAGATATTTTTTTTTGGCATTTTGATATTACCTATCATTGCCATAGATTTGCAGTCTAAAACGGTGTCTTCATATTAACAGTTAGTAAAATTTCGTTAAAAATCTTTCATTGTCAAGAACATAAGAAAACGAATTTTCGATAAATAAGATTTTAACCGCAATTTAGTTTGCACTCGATATAGTTTTGATTCTTTGAAAAAGATAAAAACTCACAAAGAGTTTTAAGTGGAATTTCTTTAAAATGTAAATTTGACTGCATAATGAAGATGCCAAAAATATTCCATCGAAATTGTAATTATCTACGCTCATCTTGTTGTCACTTTCTTCCACGAATTTCGTAATTACTGCAATTTAAACTTAAATAAAATATTGCGCAAAACTCGCTCAAAAACCACTCAACGTTTGTTCTTTACCACATTTACGTTTAAATTGAAATGAAAACTTTTAATGAAGCCTCTAGAGAGGCTACAGACACGATTCGGAAAATGTTGACAAAAGAAAAACATTATAATTTACAGCGATACGCTTATTAGATTCATTGTTGTTGCATTTAATAGCGGTAGAAATGTTGCTGAAAAACTGCTAAGCAAGGATATGATGCTTCTCACATATCCTTTAATTTAAATGTGAAAATGATATGTTAGCATAACGTGCTGCTTCCGGAATTTAATTGTTAAGAGTTTGAGGAAGTAGCTTTTTTATACATAATTTATTTAAATTGAAGGGCTTATTGTAAAAACATGATATGCCACATAAAAAATATTTCGAAATAATCGACCTCAAAGTTTTTAAAAAATGTATATTTGTATGAAATCATTAAAATGCTTACAAGAACTATTACGTATACAGCCAAAATTGATCGGGTAATGGTCGCAATATTTTCAGTGGATATTGATAATGCATCAAGGAACGTTTTAAGCTTGATGAATATATAATATTTTTATTTATTTTTTAAAAGTTGTTTTTTGTTTTAGGCCTATCTAAATTACATTTAATAATAATTAATAATATATTAAGTAAGATTTAAAAATAATAAAAAAGAAATAATTTGAAAAAATTTTGAAAAAAAAATAAGTTGAACCTCAAAAATCTGTTGGTTGGTTGTTAAAAATTAAAAATGATAAATATGAAAAAAATTAAATTAAAAAATGAAAAAGTTTACATTTAGTATTGATGATAAAAAGTTCGGTTTAAGACATATTGAGATCTGAAATCACCAATTCTTTTTTTTTTATATAATTTTAAAAATATATTAAATAAAGTTTTTAAAGCTTTACAGGACAATGCATATTAAATATTATGAAGTTTTTGTTAAATTTTTTTTTTGCTTATATATAATGCTATTATTTTTAAGTGAAAGTCCTTTACTAACTCTTGACTATAATTCTTTAACACACAAACAAAAAGACAATACTTCGAGATACAAAAAAATCGTCCTCTATTCATGCTCTATTCACATAAAAATCCTCTATAATCTTCATAAATATACAAACCATTACAATAGAAATCACAAATTTGCATCTGCATTTGTATGGCTTTCATTGATACATCCATTGTCCTTTGACATTGTTTTCTTTAACAACAACAGCACAAAGAATGGCTAACAAATGAATAGAAAAATTTGACACATTGACATAAAAACCCAGTAAATAGCCGCCCGCCGCATTTTATTTAATTTTTGCATAAACAGGGTGTCATTGCAATGCATTAAGATTAGCTCATGGATTTTTTTTTTTCCATGCTCTGTGTATGTCATTTTGTTGCCATTGTTATGCGAGGCTCTTTCTAATGCGAAGTTGTTGGCAAAGTTGTTTTTGTTACATTGTCAACATTTCCGTGTTACTTTTTGTTATTGTTGGGTTTTCTATATTATTTTTTTTTATGTAACGGTATCATATGACTTGCTACAGCCACAATAATAATAATTCATGCAAAATTGTGACTTTTTGTTTATTTTCTAATTAAACCCAATCAATCATAATACATCATATATTTTCTGCCGTCATGACTTATGTGCTGTTGACAGCCAAATGTTGCAAATGAAATTTAAATTTTGTTTACTTTTAATTTTTGTTTTTTTTGTTCACTTATCCTAATCATTCAAACCATTCATGCCTTTGCATATCTAATGATGATTGCTTAATTAAGGGGTGATCAACATTTTTCACATACATACATACATATGTTTGGGGTATGATAATTTTTTTTAATGGGCTTGAGTGAACAGTAAGCAATTGTTAAGCATCCCTAAGAAAAGTGAAAATATTTATTTATATAAAAAAAAAATATACTTTCTACGGACATCAAATATGGTCGCTATTTATAAAATACTATTGTTTTATTTTACCAGAGACCACTAGCGAATTTCCTGACATTCAGCTCATTCTAGAATATTATAATTCTGAATTGTATTTATATTGATTGAAATTAATTTTTTTTACCGTTATACTTAACTCACATTACAAGAGAAGTTTAACAAAGGTTCTCAAAATATTTTCTTACAAACGAAGGCAACCATTCATATCGTCTGGGCATTTTAATAGATAAATTTAAGTTGAAAAATTAATGTTAAAATAGTTGCAACCATAACTAGTTCAACACAAGGTTTCCAAATCGTACTTTTGGCCTAACCTTTTCAAGTTTTAACCCTTTAGCTCAAACATAAGTCTCTTTACAGAGATTTTAATTTGTGACTTTATAGCAAGAAGGCATGTCCATGGGCGCATTCAGTATTCAATATTAAAAAAAATATAAAACAAAAACAAAAAAACAAAAAACAAATTGGCCATTTCAGCCCTTGAAAGGACTTTGACCGAGCTTCTTATGATCAATTGTGTTGTGTGTGTTATTAAATGTTTGCACACAAATGATCGAGAACTGGACCTACATGTTTTATGCCGACTCCGAACGGCTAAAGTTCATGTCCTCAAGAAGCTTTACATGGCATTATTTACTCTCTGAGGTTTGCCATTGTCTGCAGAGAGGTGGTGACCGATTAGAAAAATTTTTTATTGAAAAAAACTTTTCGCCTCGGCTGGGGATCGAACCCGGGCTTCCAGCATGCTAAGCCACACACTTAACCTGCATGCCACGGTCACCACAAAAAATATACATAAAATACATTTATAAAAATATTAAAAAAAATATACATTTATCAAAAACCAGAGAAGACTAATGTTTGCCACAAAAATTACACTTTAGGTAAGAAAAAAATGTGTTGTGCGACCTCGAGTATTACTTCCGCTTCGAATATGCTTTACTTATACAGGGCACTGTTGGTTAAAATCGTGGTTAGCATTGTCTTAGGCAAAATATTATTAGTTAAAGTCTTAAATTACTTTGGCTGTAAACATATAAAGATTTTGTAACAAAAATCAACGCATTATAAGATCATTATTTTTAACTGTTTTCTTCTAAAAACATTTTTGTCTTTGTGGGAGAGTAAGATATCCTTTTGGTTTATGGAAAAATGGGTGATCTGGACAAATTCTGTGAGTTTTGAGTACTCTTAGAACGTGATCTAGATTTTTCGATACGCCCTATTGTCAGTATTTCATATATTTATAGGTTCATTTGATTGCACCTTTAGGCAAAAGAGCATTAAGAGATCGTTTAAAAAAATATTAGAGATATTTGTTTTCAGTTCGAAACTTTAAATTGCAGATATTTTCTTTTTTCTCTTTATGAAAAAATGAAATGTTAAACTGTATAGGTCATAGATAACATGATTGGACAAACGCGTCTTTGCTTAAAAAAAGCTATAGTTTTCTAGGTTTAAAAAGTATTTTGTTATCAAAATAAATGAACAAATTTTAATATGAATTGTTCGTAACTGAAATTTATTTTAATAAGTTAGCTTCTATTCGAGCATATTGTCAGGAAAAATTTAAACTTTTTTCCATTATTTTTTTTCCAACATGTTTTTCATGAAGTTGGAATTTAAACATTTCATCGCAAATGACCTCAATATTCTCCAACTATATATCTATTAAATGAACGATATCTTGATAAATACAATATCAAAGCATATCGCCAAGGGAAAAAGGTTTTACAAGATGCAATCTACAAGATACGATCATACTACCATCAGGGTTGATATTTGTAGTAGATATCCACTTTTTTACCTCCTTTCGATTCCCCGAAAGGAAAGAATCCTTTTTGCTTCAAGTCATCGTCGAAAATCGAAAGAAATAAATATCCGTCACATGACTAAAAGAAATTAATTCGATACAAATTGTCTTATAATTATAATTAAAAAAAAACTCGCGAGTTGCAACGTACACGTGGCAGAAGTGAAACTTCTTTAACAGTAAGAAATAAGAGAGATTTTAGTGTGAAATAGAGAGAGAAAGTAACTGAAAAGAAAATCAATCAATACGAAATGGAATAATAATTTGTTGATTCAATATTTGCATCCAGGGACCGTACCGGCTATGGTTTTTGTCGAAAGTGTCACATATTAACTTTTATCTCTTAATTTTTATTTTTTCCGACAAAAATAACAGTTTTTTGTGCCTTATAGTTTTTTGGGCAAAAATAACAGTTATTTTCTGCCGTTTATTTTTCGGTCCAAAATATAAGGTAATTTATATTTCTTCATTTTACCGATAAAAAAATTTTGATATTATTATTTTCATCTCATCGGTGAGACATTTTACACATGGTGTCAACAGTTCAATCTGTCAAGCGGCCTTTAAGAAAACACAAATTGCTTGATATTTTTGACCGAAAAAATTTAAGTCACAAAATAACTGCTATTTTTGACCGATAAAATAAAAGTCAAAAGTAACCTTTATTTTTGCTCGAAATATACTAGGCAAGAAATTAACTTTTAAAGAATCAGTTTCAAATTTAAAAGCGAACTAATATTCGTGAGGCTGAGGACATTTGTAACATAATGGTATATTTGAAAAAGTCTTTCGATAATTTTTTTCATTTGAAAATTGTAAAATAACAGTTATTTTCGGTACTTGTTTTAGTTCAGTTGGTGTTTTAGTTGCTTTCGAATGTCTTCTCAACATTGTTACTTTTTGAATGCTGGATTGCATTTGCATAGTACTCTTTGAAGGAGCCTTCGAAAGCAGAGGCAAATCTTGTTCATTATTACCTCCTGCTTCCTGATCATAATAATTTCTATGTTGATAGAGGGCCTCATAAAGCAGCGAACGTTGATTGTTGAGTGTATCAACTTGGTTGGCTTTAAAATTTTGTTGAGACGATGGCTGAGTTAGACAATACCTTTTTACAAAGCATCAGTGTATTTTTTGGGGATTGGTTCGTTGTAGATTCACCAAAATACACTGATGTTTCGTAAAAATGCATTTTTAAACTCAGCCGCTGTTGCAATAACCTTACCTTCATCATTAGTTGCCGACCCAGCTGCGGCTGTATTCTTAAGAGCTCTAATTCGCTCTTTTTATTCACGAACGCGTTCTGCTCCTGTTTTAGCTATTGTTCTATTTTTTTTTTTCGTGCATACTTGTAAGATGAAATTTAATATTACGGTTTTGATAATAATGTAAAGTTAAAGTTAATGTAATGTTAATGTTAATTATGTTATTTTCATTATGTTACGCGTTCAGTTTTAATTACATTTTGTTTACCTGTTTATCAAGTGCCTACGTGGCGTAAAGGATTAGATTCCGGCACATAAGCAACGATGTTCGGGGTTCAATTCTCGGCAGTGACAGTAATTTTTTTTAAATTTTCATATGAATTGAAAACGTTAGCCTAGCGTCACGAATAAGAGACCTTGAAATTTCACTCGCCGCCAAAAAAGTTTCACTTCAAAAATTCTTATTTCATATTTACGACAGGTATGCCGTATGCTCGATACAAATTTGGAGAAGAAAAGATAATGTCGGGTCGGTCTCTCATTTCAGCCTTTTGGAAGGCACCCTGGCAGAGATGGAAGCCGATTTTAGAAAAAAGTTTAAAAAAAAATATGTATACATGCTCCTTTAAAGGTTGCGAATATAGAGTAGATATGTTACGATAAAATGTTTGAAAGAAAAAAAGCTTATTAAATAATTCTAGTATCACACTGGGGTCGAAATTCGAACAATTTTTTGTTTGCCTTTTTATAATTAAAGATAAAAAATATTTGGTGCACTTTTACTCCGCACTCTGATTCATTTAAGAAAACAACTATCAATATGGGCTGAGAAACACGAGAGAAAATTGTTCTGAACGCCTTTTTATATATAGATTAACAAAAGGTACTCTCACGTCCGAAAAAGTACCTTCAGAAGAGAAAAAAATCCCCTCCAAAATTATCAAATATCATCACTGACTCCCATACAAAGCTTCTCGAAAATGACAAGTTCAGCACGGAGATTTCGTACCAAAGAGAATATTGCTGCTGACTCGGCCAGTGTCAATGAAGATCGCGGTATAGCAATTCGTCGCCGTTCTTAACAATTCGGCTTATGTTATTCGACCACCTGGAACATTTTACGTAAGGACCTCGATATGATACCATACAAAATGCAGCTGGTGCAAGAACTCAAGTCGTGTGACTTACCACAATGTTGTTTGTTTGTTAATGGGTCTTAGAAAAGTAGAATGAAAAATTTTCTTTTTTATCGAAAAATTGTTTTCATTAACGAACCTTATTTTTGGCTCAATGGGTACATCAACAAACAGAATTGGCGAATTTGGTCTGAAAAATGATTACTGTTTGTTGCTGTTTGAAGGCCGGCGGAATTATTGATCAGTTTTTTTATTTTTTTAAAGAATGAAAATTGCAACGTTACAGTCAATGAAGCAAGGTATTGTGCGATGATTATCGACTTAGTTTTGCCCAAAATTGAAGAACTGGACTTGGTTGACATGTGATTTAAACAAGACGGTGCCACATGCACACGATGCGCGATACTATGGACCTTTTGAGAGGCAAGTTTTGTGAGCCAGACAAGCCAGCTCTGGGAGTCAACATTACAGCTGCCATTGGTGAGATACTACCCGAAATGCTGAAATTGAAGCGTAGTTGCGGGTAAAATTTACATGAAATAATCTTTAAACAATAAATGGTAAAAACTGACATATCGCTTCAAATTAATATTTCATTCACTATTCAAATTTTCTGATTTTTTTTTTTTCAATTTTCAAAACCATACTTTTAAAATATCTGTACAACATACCTACATTTTTTGAAGTGCAATGACGACTCTTAATAGCGTAGGGTTGGAAAAAGAAGTACGAATGCTAAATGTTTTCTTTGATTTTCTTTTTATATATTTTCGAATAAAATATAATATCAATACTAATAATGGTCAAATAGAAAACAATGAAAAAAATCTATATTGAAAAAAATATGTTCTGTTTCTCGTTCTCTTGAATTAATTGATTTTCATATTCGTTAATTTGCTTTTTCATCGATTTTATGTTTTGAATTGTTTTCTTATACTCACTATCTGATGATGAAATCGCTCTAAAATTTACACGTTCACAAAACAAAATATGTTTTCTTTTCTTATTCTTACATATATTAGTTCTACATAATATGGAATGCTCAAAGCGAACGCATATTTAATAAAGTGTTTTTCTTGTTATGCTTTTGATCGATCTTTCAATTTGATCTGCACCTTCAAATGAAGGATGATAAGTCTGTGCAGCAGGTTCGAAAACAGCGTTATATATATATATAACCTTTAGTCACGTACGCAAAATTTTAATTGCGGTCAAAAAATTGGCCAAACAAAATATGCTGGCTGGACATGCCTTAAGCTGAAAAATAAACAGGAAAACATAGACCATAAAAATTAAATTAAATTTAAAAATTTAATTTTTGTTTTTGTTATCGATAAGATTGATCTTTGTATGGAACCAATTAGGGCATTTGGTTAAATTTAATTAAGTCAAAAATATAGAAAAAAAATTTTGTAAACGCGGTAATGCTGAGGCGTCGAAAATGCCCTGTTTGCCATGTTTTTTATATATTCTATTTGCTATAAAAACAATATCAAAAAAACTTCAACATAACAGTTTAACTTAAACAAAGCTTTGCAAGCTAAACACAGTTCAGCGTGAAATGTAACAACATATCAGGTGCTCATATCAGGCTCATTCAGTGGCTCGATTTATACACTTTATAAAGCACTGAAAGCTGCTGCAGGCATTTATTGACACCTGAGCCAACTACGCGAAGTTAAAATCCAACTGCAGCAGGATTAAAACTGTTCAGTACGTCTGGCAACAATGAAACTTATCAGGAGTGTGTTGTGGTAAATTGTTCATTGTTTGAAATCAGGCAGAGCAATAAGGGACAGGGTCGAGATGGCTGTGTGACGGGTCACAGCGTTAAAGTATGGGTCGCTTTTGAGGATGCCAAAAAATAGTTTAACTGTTAATTGACGCAATTTATAAGCAATAAAAAAGCTACGATAACAAAATGAAATGGTGTGTGAAGAGTTAAAAAGTATTCTCAGCCATGGAAAATGTATTCTAAGGTTAAAAATAATGATTTTGTGGGACAGTTAAATTTCAAAGAAATGTTATTTTTTTGAGTGATTTCAACTTTTCTGACTTCAATTAAAAAAAAAAAAAATGCTTGAAGTGGGCTTTAAATAAGATAGCATACAATCTCAAATTCTATAACATTTAAAACATTCCAATGTACCTTAACTCCTTTCTCTGACTGACATGATTTCTATTCACTTAAAATCAAATGAAAGTGTTTAAGGCTCTGGAACTACAAAGAGATTTATTTAGCGTAAAGAATTGACAGCAAATTCACGCGTGTTCGTTCACTCAATCGACAACAAAGTCAACTGCAGGCATTTACTTTATTCCCAGACCAGACCCCATCATTCATCAAGTAGCATGAAAAAGAAATAAGAAAAGAAAAAAAAAAACAACCAACAACGATTTGCTGCCTAAAACAAGCGTTTATTCATTGTTTTTGGCGCAAAGCTAAAATAAGCCGAAATAAAACTCAATACATTTAAACAACAAGCGAGCAGCCCATTTAAACACACACATGCCAACAAACACTCGCATACAAACAGACAAACAGACAAACAAACAAACAAATAACGATCCATCCATCCATCTATCCATCCATCGAAGCACCATTAGAACAACACGTATGAAGCTAGCCACTTTTTCACACGAAGTCCGACGTTCAAATGCTGTGGGCTGGCTTTGGTAAATATTGGATACGTTATGGGGGAAGTCGGTCGGTACAAGTACACACAGAATGTCCAGACAGGCGTACATAAATTTCGGGGGAAAAAAATAGAAATATCAAATGAATACAAGCTAGATTAACATTATATGAAGTCCTGCAATACTGAGCGATGGACAGACAAACAGACAGACATAACTACAGCCAGAAAGATACAGATGTACAGACAGACTGACCAAAAAAGATTCAGATAGATGGACATACGAAAACAGTTAACTGGCAGTGAAATATTTATGTGTGAATTTAGCTAGCAATACAACAACAACAACGACAATATATGCTTGACCATGCCAACAACAACACCAACAAAAACAACATTAACCTGACGCTAATAATAAAAAACGCCAACACAATACCTTCAAACGCTTAATTTTCGAGTTAATAGACATAAAAACAACAACAACAAAATAAAAACAACAACAACAAAAACAACACCAGCAATTACATCAACGAAAGTAACAGCAACAACATGCGAACCATTAAAATCAGTAAAAGTACTATTAGAAGTCAATAAAATTGTTAACGCAGTAATTGGCAGAAATTTATGTACTTTACCAAATAAGCAATTCGGTGAGAGGGCTGAATAATGCAGCCTACATTCAAACAAGGTGGGAACGGCATTAAGCAATATTATTTTTCAATCCTTGATCTTGATTTCATTCAAAGTATTAACTATGGACCTCAACCACAAATTCTGGATTCGAATTCCGACACTCGAAATTGAATAAACTTTCGTATCAAAATTTAAATCATCACAAAATTTGTTGTTGTATCAAAGCATAGTTTTTATTCGATTGCGTATTATATGACATTTATATATCAATTATTACGAAAGCTTTGACTCGATCGCAATTGCCGTCATTTGGTCTCTGATCGGTATTCATAATTTCTAAAATGAAACAAATTTCGTGAAATATCAAACTCAAATCACAGATGCAACAGTACACTTAAAAAAATAATAATACTCTATTCCAATTTTCTCCGGGCTCTTACTAAAAAGACCATGAAGACAAAATTTAATTCCCTTTTATTATTTTTCTTTTATTATTTTATTAAAGGTACAAATCTGTGGGGTCCCACAGCCCACAGGTTATAGAGCTATATTAAATATAAAAGTTATCTACATTCGACCAGATCGAAAAAGAAAACGATGGTCGTTTTAAAATAAAGTACACATACTATAAAAAATGAATGTACATTTTTGAAAATCTTTAATCCCGCTTCGGCCGACGAGTGACAAGGGTGACTATTTCAGCTTTCTCATTCAAAAAAAGTATGTTTTCCGTCTTCCGGAAACGCAAAAAAAGTTTTATATCCATTTTTGTCTTCGCCATTTTTGTCTGAAAACATTTGTTTCTTATTCGGCTTCGGTTTCGGCCTTCGGCCGATTATTTTCATTTTGCCGAAGAATCGGCTTCGGCTTCGGCAAAAATTCACGTTCGGTCGGACACTACAAAAAAGTAATAAATTAAATCTATTCTAGATGGCAGAGATATTGGCTTCCCAACTCAGATCATTCAATTTGAGAGAGTTCTCTCTCTTCTCATTAGGTTGAAATACACGCTTAATAACTTACGACCAAATTAAGAAAATTTATTAAAAGTACTTTTGGTTTGAGTTTTGCAGTGCTTGTTATCACATTTGAAAAAAAATTTTTTCTTATTATTTAGAAATAATAAGAAAAATTGGAAAACCGTTAAATTTCGACTGAGATATTGACATGGAAAGTCAATATTTTTAAATTTAAAACACAATTCTTTAAAAATTTTATAATTGTGAATGCATAACCCTAAATGTTTCGATGAAATTTTTACTTTTAAGAAAAATTCAAGTTCGAACAACACAGAAACTCATTCCAAATCGAATTGCATTTTGACCAAAGATCGGGTTTTTTATAAAAATTGTATTTCTGTCTAAGAAGGTTGTGAACGCCCTCCTTCAAATATATCATTTATAAAGAGTGCTTTTTTATGACGTTTTTTTTTCAATATGGATTACTCTATTGTCTGATAGTTGTTTTGACAGTTTAAAGTGACGTCTCTACTCAGTATTGTTTGGCAAATCATCATGAATAGGATAACTCCAGAACAACGCTTCCAAATCGTGAAAAATTTATTTTCAAAAACAGTGTTCAATTAAAAATGTTTATAGAGCACTTGTGAATTTTATGGTGCACATTATCGTTGGTACTAGACAGTTTAAAGTGACGTCTCTACTCAGTATTGTTTGGCAAATCATCATGAATAGGATAACTCCAGAACAACGCTTCCAAATCGTGAAAAATTTATTTTCAAAAACAGTGTTCAATTAAAAATGTTTATAGAGCACTTGTGAATTTTATGGTGCACATTATCGTTGGTACTAGACCAGAACGTAAGTAACAAATTTCGGTCTACATTCACTCTTTTGGATGCCAAGCCAACGACAAGAATGAGAAGATTGCGCACAGAAGAAAATATTGCTGTCGTTGAGGCAATTGTCGAAGAAAAACAATTTATTGATTCGTCGTCGTGCGCAAGAAGTTGGACTTTGTCCATCGACTTTATGGAAAATGTTGCGTAAGGATTTGGGCTTGGTGCCATACAAAATTCAATTGGTGCAACAATTAAAGCCACACGATCATCAAATGCATCAAATTAGACGAAGATCCGCTTTTTTACCGCAAAATTCTCTTCAGTGATTAGGCGCATTTTTGGTTGAATGGATATGTCAACAAGCAAAATTGCCGTATTTGGAGCAAAGATAATGCACACGCCGTTCAAGAACTACCAATGCATCCCGATAAATGTACTGTTTGGTGCGGTTATGGGCTAGTGGAATCATCGGTCCTTATTTCTTAAGGAAAAAATGAGGAAAAATGACGCGTTACAGTGAATGGAAATCGATACAGAACCATGATCAATGAATTTTTATTGCCAAATCTTCAAGATATGGATGTGTACGAAATGTGGTTTTAACAGGATGGTGCCACTTGTCATACTGACGGCGAAACAATCGACTTATTGAAAGAACATTTCAACGACAACATTATTTCGAGAAATGGACCGGTGAATTGGCCTCCGCGTTCGTGTGAATTGACGCCACTTGATTATTTTTTGTACACTGAGAAAAAACACATACCTTGCTCCGGTAAAAAATTTCTCTATATTTGATAATAGCAATTTTCTCTTTTTCCAATAAAATTTTCTTCAATTAGAATAAATTTTCACATTTTCGAAGAAATATTTCTTTACTTCTAGGAAATGGAAATATTTCAATGTCTCTAATAATGATAAGTATTTTTCTCGCACAAAAAATTTCTCATTTATAGAGAAATTTTATTGAAAATGAAAAAATTTTCTTATAAAAAAAAAAAAAAAACAAATTGGCCATTTCAGCCCTTGAAAGGACTTTGACCGAGCTTCTTATGATCAATTGTGTTGTGTGTGTTATTAAATTTTTGCACACAATTGACCGAGAACTGGACCTACATGTTTTATGCCGACTCCGAACGGCTCATGTTCTCAAGAAGCTTTACATGGCATTATTTACTCTCTGAGGTTTGCCATTGTCTGCAGAGAGGTGGTGACCGATCAGAAAAATTTTTATTGAAAAAACTTTTCGCCACGGCTGGGGATCGAACGCGGGCTCCGAGCATGCTAAGCCACACACTTAACCTGCATGCCACGGTCACCACACTTTTCTTATATTTTGATAAAAAATTCACTATGAGAAGTATTTTCTTCAATAAAAACAAATATTTTCTCAAAAAAAAAAAATATTTTTCTCAAAAAACGATATATTTTTCTATTTCATGGAACCTTTTTATCATTTTTAGAGAATTTTAAGTATCGCAAGTAGAGAATAGCATTCTCTGGAGCAAAGTCTATACCATTTTTCTCTAAATATGATGCCTTTTTTATCATATTCCGAGGCACTTTTTTCTGAGTATAGGGATACGTGAATTCATTGGTTTATGTGGATAAACCAGCACCGATTGACGCTTTGGAAACCAAATTCAACGTGTCATTGCTGAAATACGCCCTCAAATGCTTGAAAAGGTGCTCGAAAATTGGACCTCCAGAATGACCTTTGTGCAAAATAGTCGTGGTGACCATATGCCCAAAATTATATTTAAATGTTAAATGCCAAGAAATTATCTACTAAATAAAAATTTTTTTTGGCAATTTCATAATTTGGTATGTGTTTTATTTAAATTTCAAATCAGCAAGCTCTTAAAAAAACACACTTTATATATATTCTGCACATGTTACAGTACCTTTCAAATGATATAAATAAGTTTCTGTCAAATGTGTTGTCTATAAATTAGGAAACAGGAGTTCCAGTTTTGTATTAGCGTATTACTTACGCTTATTTACGTTTACAATTACTAACGTAATTGTTTATTACACTCAGAAAAAGTTTCTTGGAATATGATAAAAAAGCATCGTATTGAGAGAAAAAATGTATAAACTTTACTACAGAGAATGCTTGTCTTTAAATGTGATCCTAAAAATTCCCTAAAAATCATAAAAAGCTTCTATGAAAAAGAGAAATACATAAAAATATATCGTTTTTAAAGAAAAATACTTTTTATTTTTGAGACAATATTTGTTTTTATTGATGAAAATACTTCTCATAGCGAATTTTTAACCAAAATATTGGAAAATTTTTCATTTTTAATACATATTTCTCTATAAAGGCCTGTTTCCAGCTCACAAGTAAAGCAGATTTTCATACAAAAAACTGAAAAGTAATGAAAAAGAATTTTTTTTTTTTGTCAAAATTACTTAAAAGAGAATCCAGTTCGTAAAAAAAATTTTTTCTGTTTTGCTACTTTTTTGATTAAAAAGTAACAGCGTCGACACTGTGAATTTATACTTTTGCACACTAAAGACTTATAAGAAACTTTTTCTTGAGTAATTACTTAAGAGCTGGAAAGAGACCTTAAATGAGCATTTTTTTGTGCGAGAAAAATACTTATCATAACACTATGGAACAAATTCTGGTTATAAAAAGTTAGGTCGATTCTGAGAGTGAGGTGTGAAAAAAGAGGCTAAATTAGAAGACCCGTATCGCGGCGTTTGTTTATGTGAGTTCGAATTTTTTTTAATCGACCTTCGCACTTTGCAGTCAAATGCCGATGTTCAGCATATTGTTTCTATGGTTTTTTGGTTATAACTCGTCGACTAATTGATATTTTTTCAATCTGTAAAAGCCAAATTATTACTAGAGACCTGTGCAACAATTAAAATTTTTTAAAAAATTGATTTAGAAAATTTTTATGTTGGAATATTAATTAACTTCTCTTTTTTTATGTACCAATTTTGTTTAAAGGTCGAAGGTCGATAAAAAAAAGAAAATTCGAACTAACATAAAAAAACGCCGCGATACGGGTCTACTAATTTAGCCTCTTTTTTCACACCTCACTCTCAGAATCGACCTAACTTTTGCTAACCAGAATTTGTTCCATAGTGTTATCAGAGACATTGAAATATTTTCCCACAAGTAAAGAAATATTTCTTTGAAAATGTGAAAACTTTTTCTAATTGCAAAAATTTTATTTGAAAAAGAAAACATTGCTATTATCGAAAATAGAGAAATTTTTTTATCGGAGAAAGATATGTGTTTTTTTTTTAAGTGTAGATAATAAACAATTACCAATTTATATTTTGACGCATTTTTTTATTTTCTCAATATTCTGATTTGATATCTAGTTATTAGATTCGTGCTCAAGATCCTGGAATTGTTTACAAATATCTATTTGTCGGTTTCTTATTCAACTTTTGTCTTTAGTCTTTTGCATATTCTCATTATAGCTGTCTTCAAACTATGCCATGAGTACATAAATTTATATAGTTAGTCAAAAGGTTTTTCCTTCTGAGTACCGAATGCATATTTAAATATCAAGTAGGTAGTATAACGTGGGATTATCTAATGAAACATATATATAATTTTTTGTAATCTCTTAACCTCCATAGAACCTAACCAAAATAATCCAACAATTATTTTTTCAAAAACTTGCAAATACAGTGAATATTGGGGGTGGGTTGTTACAGCATTGAACAAAAATTTTTTGTCCATTCATTGCAAAAATCTCTAACGTAACAATAACCACGTAACACTCTTAGTTTCGAAGCTTCACGTATATTTTCTTTGTGAACAATTTGTGGTTTTTCTCAATATCCTGACGTTGTATTTGAGTACCAGTTTCGTGATCAGGAGCCTTGAATTGTTTCAAAAAACGTTGTCGGTTCGTTTTTTACATTTTAGCTGTTGCTCTGTGTTATTTATATGCATTTTGTCAGTAAAGCTCTCTTCAAGGCCAGTTGTTTTTATTTTAAATGCTTAGTATTTAGAATTATAAATCATTATTATATCTACTTTGTGCTGCTTTTAGCCTTATTTTTTTCTTCTTACTTTTGTAGTTCACACCCATAGCAAATTTCAATTTGTTAACTTTTCAGCAAATTAATATAATTGAAATTTTCTCCACTTTTCTATAAACATTTTTTTTTTCCTTAAAATTCAATTAATTGTTAGTGTTGTTGTGCTCATCATTTAGCTATTAAATTGCAATTTAGTTGCTTACCAACTTATGCCGCTTTCAAATTATTTTTTTTTCCCTTTATATTAATTTGTTAAGTTCAGGTAAAAGCTATAATAAAAACAAGAACAACAATTGAAAAATGGCAACAATATTACAAAAAAACACACACACTAACAGTGAGTGTGCTCAACACTCCTGCGAAAGTTAATTGAATTGAAATGTCTTTTTGACATGATAGGCGAGCGTCAAAAATGCTACAACAACAACAAAAACTAAAAAAAAATCAACTAAACCATTCATACACTTGTTGCATTGCAATATATTGCTTGCCGTTAATGGTGATTGGTGTTGTTGTTGCTGTAGTTGTTGTTGCAGCTACTGTAGCCAACTTCATTTTTGCATATGGCGATAAGTTTAAATTTGCAATGGGAACAAACGTACACAAACATATAAACAAACACTCAGCTGTGTGTGTGTGTGTGTTTGAGTGTTCATATCAAAAATGGTGTTGCCAGACGCAACAATTAACGCGGTTTCTTTTTTGCTAATTTCTGCCATAACTATTAAGGCAACAACAAATTTTTAAATATTTTATTTGCATGTTGAGCCTCGATTATGCATATTAAATTAAAGTTATTATTTTATATGTATATATATGTATGTACATATGTATATTTATATATAGTTTTGTTCATGTGTTGTTGTTGCAACAATTTTGTTATTATTTTTGTATTTTGATTATTATTATTATTATTATTATGACTGGCTGGCACATAAATTGTTATCGCTAATTCTACTTGTTGTAGTTGTTGTTGTAACTGTGACTTGCTGCAATGCCGCAATGACGCTGTTCATGAACGAAGACAATTTATTTGCTAATTTGTTAAAATGTAAAATCAATCATTATAGTTTTTACCTTCACTGTAGAGTCAAATGTATGTATGTACATATTTACTTTATTACATTTTTTTTCTTTTCTCATATTTTGTTTCTTGGTCACTACTCAACATTGTTTTTGCTTAAATAAACATATTTTTTTTCTTTTTCTTTGCTTCTTATCGTACGATTAAACCGTTCAATACGCTCTTTAGCGCAAAGCTTTTGAAACAGTTACCTTATGTTATTCTTTCTGATTTTCTACACATTATTGTAAAGTATTTTTTGTTAAGACTGGCAGACTCGTTGAAACTATATGCAAATAAAGTCATATTCTAACTAAGATTGCTGGTGGTTTTTTATTTGCATCATTCATCGTCAAAATTGGTCCTTCGAGGAGCCGGATTAAGTCCGCTAAATTAATTCAAATTTAAAGCTAAAAATTTTAGAGTAATTTGAAGAAACTTTTGTTGGAAATTTGGAGTTTCATGCGCAACCAAATTGACGGGAGGCAACTTGAAGGTTACATCATTTTACCTGCATAGACCAGGGGTGCTGGAGGAAAAGGAGCAGTTGTGAGGTATCTTTCAAGTGAGAGAAGGTAACAAAATTTGAATTTAGTAAATATATTTGATTATGGAAGTTGCAATGAACAATTTGGTGCAAGTTCGAGGACGCTTGAAAACTTCAATAACACGTGCCGCAGCATTCGCCGAAAAGCCACCCGAGGACTGCTCGTATGAGGAAATAGTTTCGAGAATTGAGAGGTTAGAACAGGTATGGAATAATTTTATCACAACTACGGATAAGATGTTTGAGTATCAAAATGTTGAGGATTATTCCGACCCTAACATCGATTTCACAGTGTATGAGGATAAATTTCTTTCCACGCGCGCTCGTTTATATTCAATAAAGCGCAAGCTTGCACCACCCGTTCAACCTGCTGACAAGTCTACGCATACGGACGCACTTTCTCACCTCGTCGACCAACAGGTCAGTTTACTTAAGGAATTTTCTAAGGCACATAACTCTCCTGTTGTTCAGAAAGGCAATGAATTACCCAAGATAAATATTTTACCATTTTCAGGGCAATACAGAGAGTGGCCCTCATTCCGAGACCTATTTGTTAGCTCGATTGAGAATAAAGAATGCCTTACTAATACCGAAAAGTTTCACTACCTTAAGTCGCTCTTAAAAGATGAAGCGGCTAATTTGATAAAACATCTTCCTGTGACAGATGTAGCTTACCATACAGCGTGGCAGCGCTTGGTTGATCGCTTCGATAGACCACGTCATATTGTTAATAGTTTTATTGAGTCTTTCTTGTCTCTTCCAGCGAGTCCAACGGAGAATTCCTCTGCCTTGCGTAAGCTCTCGGATGGTGCTAACGAAATCATTCGTGGAATGGATGCAATACGTCAAAGTGAACGTGATTGCTGGCTTATACATTTGCTTCTAGAAAAAATTGATCCCGAGTCACGAAGCAAATGGGTTCAGGAAAGCAGAGAAACTTCTTCTCCGACTCTGCCAGAATTTTTTGAGTTTTTAGATGGACGCTGCGAAGAGCTGGAATTAAGTCAGCGCAAGCCCACTCTTGTTTCCAAAAACGCAACGGCTAAGCAGCCTCATTCTCGCTCCTTTGTTGCGTTTAACAACCGAACCACCAATTGTTCTAAATGTAATTCAACAAATCACGCTTTAAACAAGTGTCCTACATTCTTGTCTTTGTCCATTGACGAACGACGCTCGTTCGTAAAAAGTAAATCACTATGTTTTAATTGTTTGAAGGCGGGGCACACGTCATATAATTGTTTGTCAAAGTTTCGCTGCAGGGATTGCAACCGACGTCATCATTCTCTTGTACATTCAGTGCAGCAGGCATCGCTTAGCTCACCTGCGCAAGCTGACTCTCCAGTCACATCGGTTTCGCCAATGGCTTCGTCTAGTTCTCCCTCTGCATCAGCTGTCCCCCTTAGTACACCCTGGTCCACCGCAACACACATCGCTCGTCCAGCAACAGCATGTTTAACATCTCCGTTGGAATCTCCTCTTTCTCTTTGCGCGGTGCAGACCCCTTTGGAAAATTCAGATAGAAGGTCGCTCTTGCCTACCGCCTTGGTGGATGTTCGCAATTCGGACGGACATTTTCTCACATGCCGAGTACTGCTTGATAGTGCATCAGAGCTCTCATATATAACTGAAAAATGCGCTCAGAGGTTAGGACTGCCACGCTCTCCTTCCCGTGTCACGGTATCTGGAATTTCATCAGTCGAAGCTGACGTCACACGTGGGTGCGTCGCTCTTTTCATAAAATCAAAAAATTCAAATAAAAAAATCAACTCTTGCGCTCACATATTGAGCAAAATCACTTCTTCGATTCCTACTATAACAATCAACAACTTTTGTTCTGAGCAGCTCAAAGGGCTCACTCTGGCTGACCCTACGTTCAGTATTTCATCGCAGATAGATATTTTGTTAGGAATACAACACATTTGGAATGTTTTCACTTTTGATAAAATTTACGACTTGCGTGGGGACCCTATTGCAGTGTCATCAATTTTTGGCTGGATTGTTACAAATTTGACTTTAAATGCGGACCAGGCAACTTGTTCCTTCGTTGCAGCGTTCGATATAGATAAAACCATGAGACGATTTTGGGAAATAGAGGAAGCGAATTTCATAACACCGGCTGATCCTGACGATCGGTTTGTAGAAGATCATTTTTTGAAAACACATTCGCGCCATGCAGATGGAAAATACATTACTAGTCTCCCGTTCAAACAAGAGAACCCAACCTTTGCGAATACTCTCCAAGGCGCTATAAGCCGCTTTATTTCTGTGGAACGCCGGTTGCTGAAAGATACCAAGCTTCGGGAACAATACGTAAAATTCATGCGTGACTATATTCAGCTGGGTCATATGCGTGAGCTGATGCCAAACGAAATTGAAGCTCAAGATAATCGGGTTTATTACATGCCACACCACCCTATAGTTGGAGTTAAACTCCGTGTAGTTTTCGATGGCTCTTTCAAAGATGCTGATGGAGTCTCTTTGAACGAAACCTTACATATTGGTCCCAGCATTCAACGAAATCTTTTTTCTGTTTGTCTTCGTTTTCGTTTTCATAGGTTTGTTTTCTCGGCGGACATAGTCAAAATGTTCCGACAGATCTGGGTGTCGGAGTGCCATCGTAACTATCAGCGTATCGTATGGCGCGAGAACGCAACACAAAAGCTAGCGCATTTTCAATTAAACACAGTTACGTATGGCACCTCTTGCGCTCCATTTCTTGCAGTGAGAGTACTCGAGCAGCTCGCTCACGACTACAAAACCGAGCACCCAACTGCTTCAAAAATATTGTTAGAAGATTTTTATGTCGACGACGTCATTACAGGTGCCCAAACCGAAAGCGAACTCATCGAGAAGCGAGATGAACTTGTCAAAGTTATGTCATATGCTGGTCTAGAGCTGAGCAAGTGGGTATCCAATTCTGACAAAATCGCGCCGAACATGAAGAATGAATCGCATCAGGAATTTTTGAAGCCGACGGATGCAGATACTACAAAGGTGCTGGGTATCTACTGGCGGCCCAATGAAGACTGCTTGGCATACTATGTTTGTTTGGAAAAATCAGCAGCTTCTACAAAACGGCAAGTACTTTCAGACATATCACGAATTTTCGATCCACTAGGACTGTTGGCGCCAGTTGTGGTACAATTCAAAATTTTATTTCAAGAGCTGTGGTTGCATGATTTGCAATGGGATGATCCCCTCCCATCCAATGTAGCCGAAGTATGGTTCAGGTGTCGTAGAGATATTGAAAATATTTTGAAAATTTCGCTGCCACGAGTTGTTTGCTATGCGTGTGACGAAATGGAGCTGCATGGTTTCTGCGACGCATCGATCAAAGCGTATTCAGCTGCCGTTTACTGCAAAACAAAAGACAAGGATGGAAATATAAATGTTTTTCTCGTTGCAGCCAAAACGCGTGTCGCCCCGCTGAAGCAAGTCTCACTTCCACGCTTGGAACTATGCGGCGCCCTACTTCTGGCGCGTCTTATGCGTTCAATCGCTAATGCACTCCAGTCGACAGCAATAACAATTAAAGCTTGGTGCGACTCCACTGTTGTTCTAGCGTGGCTCTCTCAGCCGCCGGTAAAACTAAAACCATTCATAGCCAATCGAACAGCAGAGATTATTGACACCATGCCTAGAAGAATTTGGAACCACGTCGCTTCGAAAGAAAATCCAGCAGATTGTGCCACTCGTGGAATGTTAGCGTCGCAATTGATTGATTTTGATCTCTGGTGGAGAGGACCCACTTGGCTGAGCAACGACGAGGAGTACCAGTCGATATTGAATAAAAAAACAAGAGAAGCAGTGAGCAGCAAGCAGGCCGAAGAGGCGCCAGAATTCAAAGCAGAGATGAAAAGCAGTGCTGTAATTTTGTTAACAACTGACACAGCGAGCGACGATCTTTCAATGCTAATTGAAAGAATTTCATCATGGAGAAAACTTCTACGAGTCGTAGCATATGTGCTGCGCTTTATTAACATTTTACGTACACACAATGGAAATTGTGGTAAGCTAACATTAACAGAAATTGATGCTGCTCGGCTGAGATGCCTGAGACATGCTCAAAATACTTTTGGCGGAGATCGCATAAATCTACAAAATCAAGCTGAGCTCGACAAGCATTCAAAGCTGTTAAAGCTCACACCTTTTGTCGACAAGGACAATTTGATACGGGTTGGAGGACGAATTTGCAATTCGAGCATCGACGTTGCAGCTCAACATCCAATAATCTTACCAAAAGATAGTCTAATAACATATCTTATTCTTTTAGATGAGCATGAAAAGAACCTGCACCCTGGAGTCTCGGCACTTTTTGTCATCGTGCGGCAGAAATATTGGATACTCGGTGCACGAAATTTAATTAGAAAATTAACACACAAGTGCTTGAAGTGCTTCAGACAGCGGCAACTATGTACACAACAATTGATGGCCAATTTACCAGTGGTTCGTGTGCGACAAGCGTATCCCTTTGAGAACACGGGTTGTGACTACGCTGGCCCACTTACCTTGAAACTATATGCTGGGCGGAACGCACGAACATCTAAAGGATACATTAGCTTATTCGTCTGTCTGGTCACTACTGCTATTCATCTGGAACTCGTCACGGATCTCAGTACTGACTGCTTTATAGCCGCTCTTCGCCGCTTTATGTCTCGTCGTGGAAAATGCGCCCAGATCTTTAGCGATAACGGAAGAAACTTTCTTGGAGCTTCTCGTGTGCTAAACGAAATGCTTCAAGTTATCACATCGCAAACCCACAACGAAATCGTTGCCGCATCCTTAGCAGAGGACGGCATCCGATGGAGTTACATTCCGCCACATGCTCCACATTGGGGCGGGATATGGGAATCCGCTGTTCGTTCGGTCAAGCTGCATCTACGTCGCGTAATTGGTAACACGGTGCTGACATTTGAACAGATGCACACATTACTTGCACAGATTGAAGCTGTCGTCAATTCCCGCCCAATAGGTGCCGCACCCGATTCAGACACTAATTATCTTTCACCTTCTCACTTCTTGATAGGGCGTCCATACACGATGGTACCTGAAGGTGATCTCAGCAGCACTCCAATCAATCGACTCGGCTACTGGCAACATATTCAAAACATGTATCAAGGGTTCTGGCATCGGTGGCACCAAGAATATTTGACATCACTGCAACATCGTCCGAAGTGGACACGACGACAACCGAATGTAGCAGTCGGCAACATTGTGGTGGTCAAGGAAAACAACACCCCACCTGCTAAGTGGCTACTGGCCAAAGTCATTGAGGTCTATCAGGGAGAAGACGATCTTGTGCGAGTCATAAAACTACGTACTGCCTTTGGAGAGATGACCCGACCAATATCTAAGATAGTGGTACTACCTATATTCTGAAACGGTGTTTCAGGGCCCCCCGGGATGTTCATGAACGAAGACAATTTATTTGCTAATTTGTTAAAATGTAAAATCAATCATTATAGTTTTTACCTTCACTGTAGAGTCAAATGTATGTATGTACATATTTACTTTATTACATTTTTTTTCTTTTCTCATATTTTGTTTCTTGGTCACTACTCAACATTGTTTTTGCTTAAATAAACATATTTTTTTTCTTTTTCTTTGCTTCTTATCGTACGATTAAACCGTTCAATACGCTCTTTAGCGCAAAGCTTTTGAAACAGTTACCTTATGTTATTCTTTCTGATTTTCTACACATTATTGTAAAGTATTTTTTGTTAAGACTGGCAGACTCGTTGAAACTATATGCAAATAAAGTCATATTCTAACTAAGATTGCTGGTGGTTTTTTATTTGCATCATTCATCGTCAGACGCCATCTTGTATTTTATTTGTACTGAAAAAAAATACACTTCGCTTACCTTCCTAGCTAAGCGATCTTTACGTTCTAATCGTTCTGTTCAGTTAATTTTGCTGACTTCAACACTAACATTATCATTACATCATCTCTTAATTATGTTAATTTATCATGAATTATGATTTGTTTTAATAAAACAATTAATTATTTTTTTTAAAATTTTAATTGTTAAAATTAATGAAGTTAAAATTTTAGTTAAAATTTTATAAAATTTTATGAAATCAAAGAAATAACTTCGTTCTTTTGAGATTATATGACATAACAGACTATCACCAATATTTGATCATGTTCGCATACTGCCTTGAACATTCCTCTGAAATAACAAGGAAGTGTGGCTTTTCGATCGAAGATCGTTGAAAAGTCCTTTCTATCCAATTTAGAACCGCACTTTCTGGCTTAGAGGATTCCAAATCGTGCAGAAAATTCTAAAGTTTTAGTCTCTCATTTAAACCACAAATTGTGGGCTTCTTTAAATGCCAAAGTATAATGTAAAATTAAAAAAAAAATCTACTTTATGCATCAACATTTTGAGCCAAATATCGTTTTCAAGTTGTTATTATTATATTATTTAATTAAATAAAGGGTGATTTTTTAAGAGCTTGATAACTTTTTTTTAAAAAAAACGCATAAAATTTGCAAAATCTCATCGGTTCTTTATTTGAAACGTTAGATTGGTCCATGACATTTACTTTTTGAAGATAATTTCATTTGATCTTGATCTTGATCTTGATCTTGATCTTGATCTTGATCTTGATATTGATCTTGATCTTGATCTTGATCTTGATCTTGATCTTGATCTTGATCCTTGATCCTTGATCTTGATCCTTGATCTTGATCTTGATCTTGATCTTGATTTTGATCTTGATCTTGATCTTGATCTTGATCTTGATCTTGATCTTGATCTTGATCTTGATCTTGATCTTGATTTTGATCTTGATCTTGATTTTGATCTTGATCTTGATCTTGATCTTGATCTTGATCTTGATCTTGATATTGATATTGATATTGATCTTGATCTTGATCTTGATCTTGATCTTGATATTGATCTTGATCTTGATCTTGATCTTGATCTTGATCTTGATCTTGATCTTGATCTTGATCTTGATCTTGATCTTGATCTTGATCTTGATCTTGATCTTGATCTTGATCTTGATCTTGATCTTGATCTTGATCTTGATCTTGATCTTGATCTTGATCTTGATCTTGATCTTGATCTTGATCTTGATCTTGATCTTGATCTTGATCTTGATCTTGATCTTGATCTTGATCTTGATCTTGATCTTGATCTTGATCTTGATCTTGATCTTGATCTTGATCTTGATCTTGATCTTGATCTTGATCTTGATCTTGATCTTGATCTTGATCTTGATCTTGATCTTGATCTTGATCTTGATCTTGATCTTGATCTTGATCTTGATCTTGATCTTGATCTTGATCTTGATCTTGATCTTGATCTTGATCTTGATCTTGATCTTGATCTTGATCTTGATCTTGATCTTGATCTTGATCTTGATCTTGATCTTGATCTTGATCTTGATCTTGATCTTGATCTTGATCTTGATCTTGATCTTGATCTTGATCTTGATCTTGATCTTGATCTTGATCGTGATTTTTTTCTTGAACGTGATCTTGACTTTGAAATTTTTCTCGAACTAAATCTTGATCGTACATTGTTTCTTGATCTTGATCTTGGTCTTAATATTGATCTTGATATTGAATATTTTGAGCCAAATATCGTTGTCAAGTTGTTATTATTTCTTCTCGTGTTTTTAACCAGTTTTCCAGTTGTCAAGCCAAAAATTTAATTTTTTACACACAAATTTTTATATGAAGTTTTAAACAAGTTTTATGCCCCTATCACCGTCCGCGAGTCGAATGTTGCAGTCGAATCGACTCAGCTGGCGAACTATTATTCTTGCCGTATCATCGTTAGCGAATACACTTATTCGCCGTAAACTCAGTGCTGCCAAAGTAAAAACTTTTAAAATATATAAACAAACGTCAAAAAAATGTTTATGATTCGCCAGCTGCTCACCAAGTATTTTTATTCGTCTGTTTTTGACTTTTGAGTCGAACCGAATTTTTGAAACTCGCGAACAATGATACCAGCTTGGCGAATTTATGTGTTTTTTATTCGATTCGCGGACGGTGATAGGGGTATTAAAGAATTAAACAAATTTCTGTATTTTATTCTTCATTTTATTTAATTTATATGTTAATAAGAATAAATAAAGTTATTTATTACACTTTCATAAGTTAACTTCAAACCATCAAGTGTCTTAAAATTAATTAGTTAATTAAAATCAGCTTAAAAAATGACCTGAAGGGTAATAAAAGAAACATTTACGCTGGCTAAAGAAAACAACAACAACAACTTTAACCAACAACCAACAAGGAGCGCGAATAATGGCTAAAAAATGCGTGTTTATTTTTGCAATTACACAAGACACACAACAACATAACCTGCAACATAAATATGGCCTTTGTTGTAGCCACATATCTCGCAAAATCAGCCCCTGTCGACTCCATAACATGGAAAAACCAACGAAAAAAAAAACATTTCTATTATTTGTTGTTTGTTGCGCTTATCAACAGCCGACAATCGGTAATATCGTTGCAACCGCACCGCCTAGCACAGAGTGCAACCTCCAACCCTAGGAGGTTCTAGCGCACCTTCTGCCCCGCACACAACCCAACAGTCACCACTAAAGTACTCAACGCCTTAACTTATGCAACAGCGAAATGATGATTAATTTAAATTGTAATTATTTCGTGTAGTACTTAAATGCATTTTCCTCAATTGCGCTGCAATGCATGTTGGCAACACTGGCAAGCAAAGCTCCAGTACGCGAAGAGCGCGTGTAAATTTCTGATAAAATTGTACACTCGACTTTTGAATGTTGCTGGCATTTTTTGTGTTTCTAAATTTATTTTATTTATTTTTTTTGTTTCAGTTTCTTTGCAGCCTATTTTGGTCAAAACTTAGGCTTGCCCTAATGTGGCATTTTGCTTTGTTAGGCCAACTGCAAACAGAACGGCCAACCCAGCAACCAAAAACAGCGAACCAACCAACAAACGTAGTTAATGGTGCATGTTTGTAGAAAATTAAGTTGTCCAGCAATGATTTCTTCACGTTGTTATTGTAATTTTCTTTAAAACGCATAGGAGCACTTGAGTCCATGTAAGGCAGTGTTTGAAGTTGCTATCTCAGATGAAGGGAATGTGCATTGTAGCTGTTATAGAACATAACATAAAAATTCATATCGCAACATTAAACAAACATTAAAATTTCGATGATGCAAAACTATTAAAAAAGTCGTTGGAATAGGGCTTTGAAATTTTTTTATTTCGTTAAAAAGTATATAAGAAAAAATTACAATAATTTGAAATAAATTCATATATATTTTGTTTTGTATTTGAAATTTTTCTGAAATTGGAAGTCAAAGATTATTTACTTATTTATAGTTTTTCAATGAAAAGTCTAAAGTAAACGGCAGGTGAGAAGCATTCTGAATAATAATGCAGTTGAATGTGTCATCAACACATATATAAGTTATTAAAGACTATAACGGCTACTTATTCATAATACTCATCTTTGTTCCAATAATTGTCTTTGTTCTTGTCCTAATCATTTTCCTTTTTTTTTCATTTCCTGTTTTAACATTCAAATCAAACTCATTAAATCATTATCCTAGTGTATGTACACTAGAAACATCCCTGTTCAAATACTTGTCCTCATCATTGCCTAAACTTGTTCCCATCCTAGTCAAAATCGTCACTCTTATCCTTGTCCTAATTCTTGTTATGTCCTCGTACAGATCATTGTCCTTATTCTTAATTTGTTTTTGGTTTTTGTGTTTTCACTGATATGTATGTTGATATGATGTTGATATTGATGTTGATGATATTGATGATGTTGATGATGCAAATGATGTTGGTGATGATAATGATGTTGATGATATTAATAATGTTGTTGATGTTGATGATATTGATGATGATGATGTTGATAATGTTGAAAATGTCGATGATGTTGACGATGATGATGATGATGATGAAGATGCTGATTATGTTGATAATGTTGATAAGGATGATGATGCTAACGATGCTAATGATATTGATGATGTTGATGATGATAATGATGTTGATGGTATTGATGATGTTGATGGTGCTGATGTTGGTCTTGGTCTTGATCAAGGTCTTGATCTTGGTCTTGATCTGGTCTTGATCTTGATCTTGATCTTGATCTTGATCATGATCTTGATCTTGATCTTGATCTTGATCTTGATCTTGATCTTGATCTTGATATTGATCTTGATCTTGATCTTGATCTTGATCTTGATCTTGATCTTGATCTTGGTCTTGATCTTGATCTTGATCTTGATCTTGATCTTGATCTTGATCTTGATCTTGATCTTGATCTTGATCTTGATATTGATCTTGGTCTTGGTCTTGATCAAGGTCTTGATCTTGGTCTTGATCTGGTCTTGATCTTGATCTTGATCTTGATCTTGATCAAGGTCTTGATCTTGGTCTTGATCTGGTCTTGATCTTGATCTTGATCTTGATCTTGATCATGATCTTGATCTTGATCTTGATCTTGATCTTGATCTTGATCTTGATCTTGATCTTGATCTTGATCTTGATCTTGATCTTGATCTTGATCTTGATCTTGATCTTGATCTTGATCTTGATCTTGATCTTGATCTTGATCTTGATCTTGATCTTGATCTTGATCTTGATCTTGATCTTGATCTTGATCTTGATCTTGATCTTGATCTTGATCTTGATCTTGATCTTGATCTTGATCTTGATCTTGAACTTGATAGTATTCGTGATCCTGATATTGGACTTGATAATATTAGTGATCCTGATCTTGAACTGGATAATATTCGTAATCATGATATGTTGATGTTGATATTGATTTTTATCGGCTGAGTTTGATCATTGTCTTGATCTTAATTTGTACTTGATCTAGATTCTGTCCTTGATATTTTATCTTGAGTTTTCTTGGCTCTTGATTTTTCATTTTTCTCTTGATTTTCAGTTTGGGCATGAAAAAATATTAAACAAAAAAAAAAGGGGGCTGGAGGTGCACTTTACCCCATCGTACCTTCAATTTTGTGAAATTTTTCAATAGGAATTTTTTTCAAATTTTTTTTTTTAAAAACGTGCACAACAAGGGCAAAACTAACGTCATATATGAAATCCTCACACCTGATTCATACAAAAATTTACCGTAACAAATTCCTAAAGAAAAAATTTCACTAAATTTAAAGTATATTCTTATCGTTGGTGCGTATGTAATTGTGGCCATCACGGCTGAACGACTGCAGCTATCCAATTTATATTGGCAAAAGTGGAAAAAAATTCTTTTAGAACAAAAATTACAAAACTGTAAGTGCTAGGGGTTAAGTATACCTCCAGCCCCTTTTGTTTTTTGTTTAATAACTTTTCATGCCCGTACCGAAAATCGCCCAGGCAACATCGGTTTAAAAATCGACCCAGCCTACTGATCATGACTCGATTTTTATCATATTAATCATCTTAATCTTTACCTTGACCTGGATTCTGATCTTTCATTTTCTCTTGTTCTTCATTCAAATCTTCATCTTGATCTTGATCTTGATCTTGATTTTGATTTTGATTTTGATTTTGATTTTGATTTTGATTTTGATTTTGATTTTGATTTTGATTTTGATTTTGATTTTGATTTTGATTTTGATTTTGATTTTGATTTTGATTTTGATTTTGATTTTGATTTTGATTTTGATTTTGATTTTGATTTTGATTTTGATTTTGATTTTGATTTTGATTTTGATTTTGATTTTGATTTTGATTTTGATTTTGATTTTGATTTTGAATTTTGATTTTGATTTTGATTTTGATTTTGATTTTGATTTTGATTTTGATTTTGATTTTGATTTTGATTTTGATTTTGATTTTGATTTTGATTTTGATTTTGATTTTGATTTTGATTTTGATTTTGATTTTGATTTTGATTTTGATTTTGATTTTGATTTTGATTTTGATTTTGATTTTGATTTTGATTTTGATTTTGATTTTGATTTTGATTTTGATTTTGATTTTGATTTTGATTTTGATTTTGATTTTGATTTTGATTTTGATTTTGATTTTGATTTTGATTTTGATTTTGATTTTGATTTTGATTTTGATTTTGATTTTGATTTTGATTTTGATTTTGATTTTGATTTTGATTTTGATTTTGATTTTGATTTTGATTTTGATTTTGATTTTGATTTTGATTTTGATTTTGATTTTGATTTTGATTTTGATTTTGATTTTGATTTTGATTTTGATTTCGATTTTGATTTTGATTTTGATTTTGATTTTGATTTTGATTTTGATTTTGTTTTGATTGTGATTTTGATTGTTGATTTTGATTGTGATGTGTTGTGTTGGTTTGTTGGTATTGATGTTGTTGATGTGATGATGTTGGGCTGTTGGTGGTCTTGATCAAGGTCTTGATCTGATTGTCTTGATCTGGTCTTGATCTTGATCTTGATCTTGATCTTGACTTGATATTGATCTTGATCTTGATCTTGATCTTGATCTTGATCTTGATCTTGATCTTGATCTTGATCTTGATCTTGGTCTTGATCTTGATCTTGATCTTGATCTTGATCTTGATCTTGATCTTGATCTTGATCTTGATATTGATCTTGGTCTTGATTTTGATTTTGATTTTGATTTTGATTTTGATTTTGATTTCGATTTTGATTTTGATTTTGATTTTGATTTTGATTTTGATTTTGATTTTGATTTTGATTTTGATTTTGATTTTGATTTTGATTTTGATTTTGATTTTGATTTTGATTTTGATTTTGATTTTGATTTTGATTTTGATTTTGATTTTGATTTTGATTTTGATTTTGATTTTGATTTTGATTTTAATTTTGATTTTGATTTCGCTTTCACGAATTTTGTTCCAGTAACCATTGACATGAGTCGCATGAACAATGTACAAAATATGGAAAAAAAAACGAAAATATGAAATTATCATAATACTAGTGTTCTAAGTTCATGAAGTATGTGTACAATATACATAAACCAATAAGAAATTTCGTGTAACTGCCACGAAAAAATGCAAGGGAAGCATGAATCACATGCAATTGAAAAGTAAGAACGGAAGTTCAAACTTTAAATGGAGTTGACTATGAATAAGATTTATCGATTTTATGTGGTTTTTATTTTTTCACTAGACAAAGACAAAATCGGAATATAAACGCTTGATGAGTTCAAGTGCCTCAAACAAGAACAGATAATATTTAATAACTGTTCGAACATAAACCGAGCAAAAGTTTATCACCTATCAGCTCAAAAACTTGCCTTACATGTGGTTAGAAATAAAATAAAATATTAGAGCATATTTTAATGATTACTTAAGTAAAACAACTCATTTTTGTTTTTGATTCATTTGATATTATTCGACTTTCAATTTATTTTCAATTCAGGCAATAATTCGGCATCATTTTAGTTATTGCAATACATTTGGTTCAACTTGGCGATATCACTGTCACTCATGCCATCACGTTGGCCCATATTTTGAGCTGAGTCAATATCTTCCCTCAGCGCAATAATAGTTTTTTCACCATTCTTTGAGAACGCATAAGGAGAATAATGTAGAACACTGCCATAATCGTACTCTTCACCGAAGTTGTCAACAATATTATCGGGGTATTTCTTGAAGTTACTGATAGTATTTGGTAGAATATTTTCCTCGGCGATACGAACATAATCATCACGATTTGAAGTGCTTTGCATGTGATAGAAACCAAGTGTGTGCAGGAACTCATGCACAATTGTTCCCAGACGATAGCAACCTTGATTTAGTGGATAGTATTTCAGATTGTAGTCCTGTACACGACCCATGTAGCCAACACTGGAATAGCAGCCGCCATCGTTGGCTGTGATTTTGACATAGGCTCTTGTATCGGCTGTGGCTTCCTTGAAACGAATGCATGAGACGCTCTCAATAATGGACATACCCTCGAGAATCTGATTCTGATGCTTGGCGTCTGGTTTAAAGATAACAAGGAAAATATTAGGACAATGTTCGAAAAATATATTTTGAATTAAGACTTACCCATGGCGCCTGGTGTAAACTTGAAGTAGACAATACCGCCTGGCCATCTCTTAGTTGGAGATTTCATGCCATTCTTTTGAACATCCAAGACAATGTCACCCTCATAAAAACCAGCAGTTAATTCAGGATCATTTTCAAAACGTTCTTCCATAGGCGCACTGCATGCCAGGACGACGAGGGCCAAGACCCCAATAATGGCAAAAAACTTCATTTTATATGTTGTTTGGAGAAAAACTTCTGTGTCTTTTGTTAAGCAAGTGGTAAACCCAGCTGAGCTATTGAGGTTTATGCGGTAGCGTTTTTATACTTTTGGTAAGTCGCTAGAGTTCTACTGCGCGTTATCAATAAATTTCATAAAAACTGATTTGGTTAATCGTCTTTTTTCGTTGCTTTTTTTTGCGCATTTAAGGCACTTCAGCTAATCTACATCAGCAAAATCAAAGCTTCTTAAATTAATGGAGTGTGCAATAGACGTAATATATAAAGACGTTTATCGATTTTAAATAACAACTTTGAAGTGATAAATTTTAAGATTTATGAAATCAATACTTTTTCAATTAGCTATTTAGCTGATAGACTGGTTAATGACTAAACAATTATATATAAAAATTATGACAAAAATATATGATATGCAGAGGAACAAAACCAAAAAAAAAATGTCTGTCATGTTTTCTTATCAGCCATTGTTTAGCTAGAGGTATGGTTATTTACAGGAAGCACCTCGATCAATAACGATTTGTTGATATAATATAAATGGTTGATTATGGTGTGGTTATGGTTATGGTTATGGTTATGGTTATGGTTATGGTTATGGTTATGGTTATGGTTATGGTTATGGTTATGGTTATGGTTATGGTTATGGTTATGGTTATGGTTATGGTTATGGTTATGGTTATGGTTATGGTTATGGTTATGGTTATGGTTATGGTTATGGTTATGGTTATGGTTATGGTTATGGTTATGGTTATGGTTATGGTTATGGTTATGGTTATGGTTATGGTTATGGTTATGGTTATGGTTATGGTTATGGTTATGGTTATGGTTATGGTTATGGTTATGGTTATGGTTATGGTTATGGTTATGGTTATGGTTATGGTTATGGTTATGGTTATGGTTATGGTTATGGTTATGGTTATGGTTATGGTTATGGTTATGGTTATGGTTATTGTTATGGTTATGGTTATGGTTATGGTTATGGTTATGGTTATGGTTATGGTTATGGTTATGGTTATGGTTATGGTCATGGTTATGGTTATGGTTATGGTTATGGTTATGGTTATGGTTATGGTTATGGTTATGGTTATGGTTATGGTTATGGTTATGGTTATGGTTATGGTTATGGTTATGGTTATGGTTATGGTTATGGTTATGGTTATGGTTATGGTTATGGTTATGGTTATTGTTATGGTTATGGTTATGGTTATGGTTATGGTTATGGTCATGGTTATGGTTATGGTTATGGTTATGGTTATGGTTATGGTTATGGTTATGGTTATGGTTATGGTTATGATTATGGTTATGGTTATGGTTATGGTTATGGTTATGGTTATGGTTATGGTTATTGTATGGTTATGGTTATGGTTATGGTTATGGTTATGGTTATGGTTATGGTTATGGTTATGGTTATGGTTATGGTTATGGTTATGGTTATGGTTATGGTTATGGTTATGGTTATAGTTATGGTTATGGTTATGGTTATGGTTATGGTTATGGTTATGGTTATGGTTATGGTTATGGTTATGGTTATGGTTATGGTTATGGTTATGGTTATGGTTATGGTTATGGTTATGGTTATGGTTATGGTTATGGTTATGGTTATGGTTATGGTTATGGTTATGGTTATGGTTATGGTTATGGTTATGGTTATGGTTATGGTTATGGTTATGGTTATGGTTATGGTTATGGTTATGGTTATGGTTATGGTTATGGTTATGGTTATGATCGTAATTGTGTATTGAAAATATACCTCAGCTATCATTTAACGGATGTGAGGTTCAAATCTGGAATTTTTTTTTTAAACAAAATTTGTGTATTTGTATTTTTGATTTGATATGTCAAATCTTCTAAAAATGTTCTCATAGCTTATCAACAATGTGTTTCTGCTGCCAACAGCGACACATTTTCACAAGTAATTTAAATGAATCCTTACATGAGTGCTATGGAGTACTGCAGTCCTTTCAGGTGACTGTAGATTGTGTCCACACTTCATATGAAGATAAGAAAACAGCATCAAGAACAGTTACAAAAACAATAACAATGAGTTGCATTTCATTCAATAGCGCGCTGTAATTCAAAAAGATGAGTGGGCGAAAATGGGTGTGGTAGAGCTCAACACTCAACAACTGTACGGTGTACATGTGCGAACAAGCTATACCATCAACGTACACCAGACAAAGCCGAATTGAATTCGATTGGTGACAACAACAGCAGCAGCAGCAACAACACAATACATGAAATGCAACAGCAACATACCTGCATCCTGTGCCTTTGTTGTTATATCCTGCACTTGTATCTCTGAGCGCAGCAACAAACAACTATGTAAATGCATACATATATTCGATTATCCTTGCTAAATTTATGAATATTTTGCCATTGATGATTTTGCAGCATGTCATGGGTAGGTTGAAGTCCTGTTGTAAGGGTTTGTTTGAATTGGTTTCGAAGTTTGGGATGCTTTTAATGCGAGTACAACTCAATTTGTTCGATTTTATGTGTATGGATTGTAGGTACATATGTATATATCTGTAAATTTGACCATTGCATTTCAATGCATTCGTGTCCTTTTTGATGTTTCTGGCTTTGTTCACTTAATAATTAGTTGATTTTATCGAATGTAAATTTATGTTACGCAACGGCTTTCAGCAAATAATCTGAATTATGATGGAAGGGAAAAAATTTTGATTTGTTTTATTACGAAATATGGTGGATGTATGCAAGTAGGCGTATCCACGAATCATCTATTTGTTAAAGAAAAATAGGAAAGAACTTATGATGAACCGGAAATTTATGTGACTTGGAAAACCTAAAAATTTAAATGATTTGATTTTGTTTATTTTTGACTGTGCTTCACCTCTTTAAGAACTTAATTTATGTACAAAATGTGGTCTTGAATGAAACCAAGTAGTTCAATTACGGCTTTAGTAAAATCATTTAACATCAAAATGTGTTTTTTTTGAGCATGAAAAAAAGAAGACAAAGATTTTAAGTCAGGCGTGCTTATTCGCACGCTAGTTCAAATACACTCTTCAATGATAAGTTTTCACAGTTTTTTCCATAACATCATGATTTTTTTTTTGTCAACGGTTTCAAAAAATGAAAAAAAATATTTTTTCTTTAAAGTTTACTTTATATAGTTTACTAACTATAGTTCTATGAAATTGAATACTAAAAATTTGATATCGAAGTGTTGTATGTGTAAACAACTGATGGAAAGAATGATAATGTTTCCGATATGGTTACATGCATTGGATAAATAACTTTTTAAAAGTAATATAAAAAATATTTTAGAATAAATAATGGTCATATTCATTTAACTACATGTAAGCATATTTTATTACCATATGATTAAAGTTTCAAGTATGTATGCCGAGAAGGGTTAAAGGCTCCACTCTGTGAAATGAATGTAGGTCTTAGAGATTTTTAACGCACATGAAACTTTACTGCGTGATTTTTACCATATTAAAGTATGTACAATTAAAACAAAAAAATTGAATTTTGCAAAATTTGATGATCGCCTAATACTGGTTTGCTTATTTACAGCCAAAACCTTATTTAACGGGGGACATGACATTGGCCGTTTTTTTAAATAGACTTTTTTTATAATTTTGTATTTTAGTAATTTCATGAAAAAATTCTTACGGCTTCAAAAGTTACAGCCGGATTCGTGAGAGCGCATTTTTATTTTTCCTTTTGCTTTTTTATTTGTTCACAAACTTTGAACGCGTTTATCTCAAAACCATGTTTTTCGTACTAGCTGCGGCACTAGCGGGTTCATTTTTTGACGTAATTTTTTTTTTGTATTTTTTTAAACTTGATTTGCTATCGTATGACACGAGCTTTTTTAAATTTTTTTTTTCGATTTTTATGAGTCAATATTTTTTTCGAAAAAACACACTTTCAAATTTGGAGCATCACCAAAAATTTAAAGAAAATTTTAAAAAAAGCTCCTGTCATACGATAACCAATTTAGTTAAGATTTAAAAAAGTCATTTTTTTCCAGATCGGACAATTTTTGCGACACCCAGCGTTGCAACCACGAGGCCTCTTTTTTTTCTCTGCCGCCAGTTTGGAGCTCTATGAAACCATGTTGGAGCTTGAAAAATATATTTTTTTCTTATAATTTGTTCAATTCTCTACAATTCAAAAAAAATTTTGGAAAAATGTTCGTTTTTGACTGAGTTATGAATTTTTAAAAAAAGGTCTGTTTTCTCTGCCGCGAATATTACGTCCCTCCTTAATGACATCTGTATTGTTCCATTGGTCTGGTCCGGAATCCATTGGTCTGTATATAGTTGAGTTCACAGAAAAAAACTGTGCCTGCAAATTCTAAAGATAAAATAAATCTATAACCTGTGGTAGTAAATATTGTTCTTTTCTTATTGTACATGGCACATTAAACCTTCCAGCCACCTTCCGACTCCGAACGGCTAAAGTTCATGTTCTCAAGAAGCTTTACACGGCATTATTTACTCACTGAGGGTTGTCGTTGTCTGCAGAGAGGAGGTGACCGATCAGGAAATATTTCTTAGTATCGATATTAGGATACTAAGATCGAGTAGGTATCGATCTCGGGCTCCGAGCATGCCAAGCCACACACTTAATCTGCATGCCACGGTCACCACCCGTGGTGCTTATTTAAATGGGACTCATTAATCAGAATGATTTTGTTCGAAAAATCTTTTTCTTTTGCATGCATCTCCAGCACCCAATCAGCGAAAGAAGGGCATTGTGTCATCTTTAAGAAATGGTCGCATAATTTTATTGAAAGATACATTTCGTACAAAACAACTCTTGTCACAACTTAAAATTAAAATTTGTTCCAAAAATCCTCATTACTCCTCTGTTCTTTCAATAAAAAAAGAGATTCTTTTTTCAGAGTTATGTAGCAATAACAGTGTTCAAAAAAATTTTCGATAATATCGAAATATACATGTTTTCTATAACTCCGATTTTGGACTTAACAGCTGTGATACTCATAATGTTTTCTTTATGTTTACCGTTTTGAGTTGACAGATCATTTTGAGTTGACAGAGGGTAGTTAAAAGAACGTACACACTAAAGAATTTCCAAAATAAATTCACACCGGTCAGCGAATATTTATCTTTTTAACAATTAACACTGCTTACCCGGTGTAAAATGCCCAACATATCCGATCGGTGTGAAATCAGAAAGGCAAAGAAAAGATCAACATGGAAATCACATAAGCATTGACAAACAAATTGAAAATTGAAATTTCTCAAGACTGAAAGCAAAAATCTAACATAGTTATGTTCGGAAAAACGGTTTCGTGGAAATCGACGTTAATGCTTTTTTCATTCGACTATTAAAAATAATATGAACTTAATCTATTTTCGAGCATGTCTTTTTTTTATTTGGTATTACACATGATCCTTTTGAATAAATAAAAAATTTAAAAATAGCCTTTTGAATAATAAAAAATTACACCGTTCGGTGTAAAAAATCATCATTTTGCTTATTAAAAATAAACACCTAACATGGTTTAATACAAACATCCTATCGGATATTTCTTTATTCACACCCTTTAAGATATTAAATTTTAGCATTTTGACATGGTGTTTTTCAACACCGAACGGTGTAGGACTCCCTTGAACACCGATCGGTGTAAAAATTCAATACAAATTTATTAGTGTGTATGTATATTAGACTGGGTCAGATTTGTATGGGAAATGCTAAAGTATTTGGGATTCTGCGTGCCCCCCGAATTTTAAAACGAAGGTTGCGAATTAAATAATTTGAGCTTTTAAAAGTTCAAGAATTTTCGAAACTGGCCCAGTTCTGCTCAAAAAACCAGTTTTTTGCGATTTTTTATAAAACATTTTTAAAAATAAAATTATGCATTTGACATTTGCGAAACAAATTACAAAACCCATATATATTTTGATGTAAAATTTAGTGAGAAATCTGATTCTGAACTTGGAATTACCGAATAATTTAGTCCGGTGTCATCAAATTCGCTCAATAAAATTTAAAATTTTTTTCGTAGGGGAAGAGTGGCATGAAAGAGCCAAGTTTTGAAAGAGCCATCTTGATTTACGCGGTAGTTTTCATACGAATGCTTCTTAAATTATAATTTTTAAGAAGCAATACTCGCCATATGGCACCCTCGAACATTTGACAGTTCACTGATTATAAACGACGATGGTGTATCGTATTTTGGATTTCTTCATCATTAAGTAAGTTTTTCAGAACATTTGATTTGTTTTGTGACGTCTTCACCTTTAAAACTAACAGTAATATTATTATACTATAGTTTTATGGATATATTAGGCCTACCAATAACATATATATTTTGCCGGAAAAATCTTGATTTCATACTAATTTTTGAGGTTATGTTTCTTTGGACAATATGTTTTGAAAGAGCTGGGTTGCGGTGGTATGAAGAAGCGTAAAGGAAGTTTAAATTATTTTTGTCAAAAATGTTTTAAAGTGTTTTAAACCTCTTATTTTGTTTTTGGAATAGGTCTTATTATTATAGATTTTCTTCAAAGCGATTTAATTTTTTTGCTAAAAATATTTTTAAGTTTTTTAACTATTTTTTGTTTTTAGTTTTGAATTTTTTTAATTTATTTAATTTGTTTTTGTAAAAAAAATACTTTTTATAAAAACAATTAATATTTTTAATAAAATATTCGTTATTTTTCGTGTTAAGTCTTGTAATAAGAAGATGGCTCTTTCAAAACTTTGGTTGGCTCTTTCAATGCCCATGTGTTATGAAAGAGCCGAATTTCATGTTTTTTATAAATGGCTACAGGTCCAAGAATATTGCTGATTTTGGAAAATATTTCATGGTATTACATTCATAAATTAATGAGAAAATACTTTTGTTACAAGAATTATAATTTTATTAATTATTTTTATATATTTTGTAACTTTTTTAAAACTGGCTCTTTCATGCCACTCTTCCCCTACAATTTTTAGGGTGATCCTGATGATTTTTTCAAAATTTTTTTATGCACTATTGAAGGCCATTTTGTGAAGACAGGAACTTAAGAAAACCAAATTGCCTTCCTACGAGCAATTAGATGAGGTTAGAAGGGTCGTGCAACGTTGAGTTGCTTTCGTGGGTTCATCTTTATTTGATGTTTAACCCATTACTTGTGGTTTTGAATAAGCCTGACTACTTTTTATTAAAATCTTTGAAAAATATATTTCCTGTGTATCGTAATCGATGATTCTGTAGATTTAGGCTTTCACACAGAAGGTAAGTGATTGATTGAAAAAGTCTTGTTCTTGAAAGCTAATACATTTGGCCATCCCACCCATGGCGCAGTGACCTATTAGGATCACCAGTATCCGAATTTCTCGTTTTGTCAAGAGCAAAAGGCTTTTAGTCCTGTTCTAACAAACTCTGTGCATAACTTGTTTACAGTTTAGTACCGTTCAGGCTCTGGTTGCTGTGCATTCCTTGGCTATCTATAAAAATCACCCTTGTAGAGGTTAGATTTTTATTGTGAATGACCTGTGTTGCTTTTTCTTTCATTCGCATAAATCTCTACCTGGCAAACACTGCAGTGATCGGGGAGTTTGTAAGACTGTTTGATCTCTAACGTTTCACAATAAACAGCTGATCCTGTTCCGTTCTCTATTTTGGAGTCATTAGTGTAGAATTGCAGATTACCGTGGGGTTCAATGGTGGTATCTTTCCATTTTTGTTTGCTGGGAATAGATGTGGTGTTTTTTGACACACAGTCGATTGTTATTTTTGATTCCACAGTTCTATAGAGATTCCGATCGATGCATGACCTAAAGCGTTGTTGTGACGATGGTTCGGATGATCAAGTAGATGTTTTAAACGTATTTGCAAACGAACTGATCACTTCACTTGTTTATTTTGATTGTACCTGCAATTCGAAAGCGATCTAATCTCTAGCAAGGGTGAAACAACGTTTTTTACTGTACTTCTTTCAAAAGTCACTTTATAAAGAAAATCTTAACTTCTCCAAAAATGATCAAAATTTCATGTTTTTTTTTTTTTAAATTACTGTCTTCACAAAATGGCCTTCAATAGTGCATAAAAAAAGTTTTCAAAAAATCATCAGGATCACCCAACGGAGTAAGCATGAATACAAAATAGTATGAAAAAATTTAAATTTCAGCTTAGAGTGAGTCTGGTGGCACCGTACTGAATTATTCGGTAACTTAAATTTCAGAATCAGATTTTTCACTAATTTTAACATCAAAATAGATGGATGAAGTTAATTTTACGCAAATTTCAAATGTTTTAAAGGTTTTTTGAGCAGAACCGGGCCGGTTTCGGCAATTCTTGAAATTTGAATAGCTCAAATTATTTCATTCGCAACCATAGTTTATAATTCCGGGGAGCACGCAAAATCCTAAATACTTTAGCATTTGACCCAGTCTAACCAACAGTCAACCGACTGTTGATTTGAAAGATTCATTTGCTGGATGGTATTTAACTGTGAAATCTGTTATTTCAAGCTATGATTTGTTTGATATAACAGCATTTTTTCCCTGAGTGTACTTCTCTTCCTTCTCGTCAACGAAATTATTTATCAATATGCATTTCCACAATTGACTTGAAGATACCAGGGAATCTGAACGATGTCTAAAGGCTTCTTTTCAATTGTACAATTTTTGAATGAGGCTAGTTCAAAGGACCTATATATATTGATATGAAATATGAATAAAATTCAAAAAACCTTACTTTTTTCAAACCGAGTTCTTCTGATTTTGTAAAAAGTTCTTCAACTTTTTTTTGTTAGATCATATAGTTGGGGACTTAAGATATCAGTGTAAAAAAATTATCTCGACCCATTTTTAACGGTTACCAGATACAGTTGAGCTAAAAACTTGAAATCTGACAGTTTTTGGTTTAATAAGAGGAAATTAATATATCAATAAAAAGAGCTTACTTAAAATATTTAAAACTTTGGATATATTAGAAAACTGCAAAAAAATTATTTTTTGGACAAAATCCTGATACATATTGATAAGATACTTTCGTTGGCTGTTAAAAATTTTCTATCTATCAGTCTGCCAAAATTTTTCTAAAATCGAAATTTTGCAAATTGCTCTAAATGTCACTTGATGTTTTCAGTAGCCCTGTTAAAGTACGATAGTAAATCCTTTTTTATTTTATGTATCTCCTCCAATAAAGGTGCGTGAACCTTAGTTGCAATCAATTAACTGATTTATTTATAACTCTTTCTCTTACTTTCTATCTCGAGTGTCCTTGTTTACTTATCAAACTGCAACAGTTTTGACCGCAGCCATGTTTGTGGTTGCCTAAGTGCAACAGTATGGGTGGAAATACTTAGGTGTATACAAATATATTTAAGCCAGCCTTCTAGTCTGTTCTTAACTGTGCAGTCACCTTAAACCACCCAGCTATACATGCGTCTCTTTTCTGTCTAGAATATTTAAGAATTTGTCTACTTGGCATAACCAAATTTATGTCTTAAGAAGAATGTGACAAATTATAATGCAGAATTGTCAAGACAATAAATTTTTTCTCTATTCAGATTTTGTCGCATTTTCTTGAAAGTTTTTCATCATCGATCTTCTTTTTTTTATAGCTATTGTGAAATGGTTTGCCGCAATATTTAACATAATTATAAGTTTTTCATCGAAGAATGAAAATTAAGGCTTTTCTTGGTCAATATTTACACAGTCTGTGCCAACGACGGACGTTCAGCTGGTGTGACAGTGCATGAAATAATATTTATGTCTTGTATTAAGCCGCAATTTGTGACCACAAAATGTGGTTGATACAAGTGGTTTGCAAACTCTAAACAACAGCAACATCATCATTAAATATGCAAAAAAATTATATTAAAATTGCTTTAATACTCAAATTAGTACGCATTTATGTGCTTAGTTGTTTTTTTTTTTTGTTCTAGGAATTGAACCTGCAAGTGATGGCAGCTGTTTAAGTTATGCTATGCCTCACACTTGATTTTTGTTTTAATTGCATTTGCCTGCGAGGTGTCGCTATAGCGGATTTAACAGAAATTAAAATAAATAAATAAAATTTATTGTACTTGTTAGCGATTTTAACCCTTGCCTACACGATAAAACAATAACTTATAACGCACCAACAATGTTGCCAACATACATGATAACAGCTAAAAATGCGCATAACTAATGCTGGGCTTCTTTTTTTATTTATTTGTTTAAGACTAGATATAGAAGCGCCAAGCATAGCACAGCTACAACACAGGTTAAAGCGGAAAAATATCTTCTTTTTCTTCTTCATGCCAAGACAGACAGACACATAAGTTTGGCGTCTAAGAATATTTCACCCGTTTTTCCGTTTTTTCGCATAATAAATCAATGTGTTAAGCACGCCATGTCAACAACCTGGGTGCTGGAATTTGTTTGCGCTGCTAACGTGAAGATCCTCTAGAGTCTTAGAAAAATTAGAAAAATATGTGAAATGTGTGAGCAAGACATGTGTTTGTTTAAAACTTATGCAAAGTGGAATTTTTAGAAATACCTGAAAAAAAATGTTAAGACTTTATTGGTTATTTAAAGAATGTACAGCTGAATTCAATGCATTTATTAAAATTCCGGTTTCTTTTAATAAATTGATTCTTAAATTTATTTTGGCCCAATTTTAATTTTTAACTTTGCGCAGATATAGCGTGTTGGTAGTTTAAACCAAAGATATAGGAAAAGTAAAATCGACCAATGCATTGTACCCATTTTGCATTGCTCCCAGCAGAAACCACTATTTCACAGAACATTTTTCTTAATTTTTGCTTTTAAAGCTAATTTTTATGGTATTGATAAGGCTTTGAAATAAATATTTCGTTTCGTTTAAAAAAAAACCAAGCGCTATACTTATACTGTTCAAAACAAGAAGTTTTGATAGCAAAAATTTCAAAAAGAAATAATGGTGACGTAGGGACGGAGGCGTGGATGAGATGATGTGCGTCTTGCATCATCTAACGCAGGTCGTGGAATAAATATTTTAACAACATGACAATAAAACAATTTCAATAATGTAATATTTCACCCCACACAAGAGTGTACCATCGGATATAAGGAAAAGGAACATTTTTCTTATAAAAAATTATTTAAGATAATACTTATAAACTGCGTCATTAAATAAATATTAAACTCAGGCTTCTTCAGAATTATCTTATCTAGTTTTCATGTTGTCAGTATAGACACGCTTCTTCACCAATAAATCACAATATAAAGAGATAACGATTTAAATGGCCTTGAAATATTGGTTTTTTTATTAACATTATATATGAAGCGAGAAAACACGTTTATTTTTTTGGCACTCAGCTGTTTATCACATCAACTGAAATGAGGGTTAAAATATAACATATCATATTAATATTTGAAATATTTTGATACCAAATATTTAACAATAAAAAATTAAAACTGCATTGATGATAAAAAGAAACCTACTAATTAAAAAATATAATAATTAAAAAGATTAAATTCAAAAGAAAAGATGTGTGGCGGCCGTGGCCGTGTGTGCTAAGTGTGTGGCAGACACAGCTGATTTACTTAAAGAAAAAAGATCCATACGAAGTAGTTTTCCTTACTCACATTCAGCCCAATCATGAAACATTTTCTCCCGGGAGTTGTAAATGGGAGTTTCCGTTTTTAAGATAAAGTTAAAATATTTTTTGGAAATTTTGAATGCAATTTTGTTCACCAACCGCAAATATTCATGAGTGTTAAATAAAAAAATGAGATATCTTTATGTGCTATCTTAAAACCAGAAACTCCCATTTACAACTGCCGGAAGAAAATGCTTCATGATTGGGCTAACTATAAAAAAGTAGCAATTTAAAAAATATGACCTGCAAGTATGGCAATAACTGAAGATTTTTTATGTTTTAGCAAAATTGTTTTTTAATTTGCTTTCGGGACATGGCAACAAGAAAGAAATATCTAAAGGTTTATCTTGGTTTAGGTAAAAAATTCTTTTGAGAGTACCCTACTCACTAACTTTTCCAGAGAATGGGTGCTACAAATTAGATCTGTAAATGTAAACTTGGTAACATCTCTAATGGTAAAAGCTAGCCGCTTTTGAGTTTTATCCTAAAAATTACCAACAAATTTTCTCCAAAAACTCTTATAACACAGTTGCCTTATGACTTAAAATACCAGTAAAAAGAGAATGTCGACCAGAAAAGTTTTCTTGCAAAATTTGGCTATAAAGATTTTTTTGTTACCAGTGGCGTGGATAGCTTTTGGTTCTGGGAGGGGCGCAAAGATGTAACGACCTGTCATACACTAAGTTAAATAAATACATAATTGCTTGAGTACCCATTTAGAGTGTGGAGTTTTCAAAAGTGAATTTTTTCAAAATTCCTATAAGTTCAATAAGAAATAAGATATCATTTTGAAAAATTAAATATATGTAAGGCAAAATGGGGAGTTTTGAATCATGGGGAGTTGTGAATCACTCAAATATCCGCCATGTTGAATATTTTTGACATCAAGAAACTAGTATCAAAATTGTTTACTAGTCTTGACTCTCACTTTTTATAAGCAATTGTGTCATCAACACATATTCAGAGTGTGTTAACCAGAAATAATTTTTTTGCGTGCTGAAAAAAGTTTTTTCGAGGATCAACGCGGATAAAATTTTGAAAACTATTTCGGAAGTGTATCAAAATGTAAGTATCGTCAAAATTATCTCTGATCTATTGCCTTTTAACCCACCGAAGTGATTTTGTAGAAATAACATTGTGTGCTGATGACGCGTCGCCTATGTTCGAAAATTTAAAATGGGGAGTTGTGAATCAACAAATGTGGGGAGTTGTGAATCACCTTGTTTTCGAACTTTGACAACTGGCTCGCACATCTGTTATACTTTTTATTACGCATTATTAATGAATTGTATGAAAGTTTTATGTGAAATCAAAGTTAATTGAAATTTGTTTTATGTTGTTTTTCAACATTTACTCAGACATCATGCCATGCCTCGACATAAATACAAATTTTCGTCAAAAATCATAAAATTGTCTATTATTTTTTTTTTTCATTTTTGTCATGAGAACTATTTGCTCTTTAATTTTTTTTTTCAATTTTTATAAAACTTAATTAATCGAAAATTTTATTGTCCGCCATTTATAGTAGTGATTCACAACTCCCTATTTTTTTTGAAAATTCAAAACTCTCATTATTTTCAAGCTTCGAATTTTTTTTAAAAAATTAAAAATTTTGAATAAATGCATCTGTATATAGTTAGGTATGAACATTATCGACAAAAAGAGTATTTCAGATCAATAAAATATTGATTTTTGAGAATGTTCTGGTACAAAATCAAAGTGTGATTCAAAACTCCCCGTTTTACCTTATATTTATTAGTAAAAAAATTACACAAAAAACATTTTTTTTTTATTTTTTTATTCACATGCATGGCTACTGGAGCTATTTTAAAAATCATTAAAAAACCATGGCGAGTGTGATTACGACTCACTGGGACATCGGAAAAAACAAAATTCGGGGTTTCTATCAGCATCAAAACCGCCACGGAATGAACTAGAAACAATAATTTTGGTTGGAAAATAACAAAATGGCGGCGTTTTTTCGAAAATTGTCAAGTTTTTTTGGATAAAATTGGCAAAAAACTCAAAAACTATAAAACCGATTTTTCTGTCTATAGTTTATTCCATGCATCGAAAAGTGTTAAACAACATATTCAAATTTCGGTACGATCAGTCGAGAAGTTTTTGATTTTTTAAAAAGTTCCAGTAAAAATATATGTGATTAAAACAATAAAAAAATATGTTTCCGTAATTTTTTTTCCGAATAATATATTTGTAATTTTTCAATATGACATCTTAATTTTTATTCAACTTACATATAAGTACGCATTTTAAAACATTAAAACAACAAAATTTCTGAAGGCATCACGTACCCTTAATTCAATCTCAGAAAGCGATTTTTTTTATTTTTATATTGCAAAGAAATAATAGGAGAAAATTATAAGACAAAGAAAGAAATTTGTTTGAATTTGAAACAAGGTTGTTTTAACTTTTGTTTTTTATAGAAACGCAAATACATTAAATTTCTATTTTAAAATTTTTTGTTTAATTTTAAAGTACGTTTTTCTTCTCAGTGTACATTTCAGCTCAGTTCATCAAAAAAGATTACAGGTGAAATGTTTTCGCGTATATTTAAATCACTGTCCAGTTTCACCAAAATCTCCTAAGAATGTTCTTAAAGTATTTACTATTGATTCGAAAATTTTATAAAAAATCAGTAAGTTTTGTTTTGATAAAATAATTATAAAAACATATTTTTCATATTTTCTAACCCTTAAATTCTTTCGAAAATCGCAAAACAACTTTTAACTTAATGTAATCAATTGACAACAACTTTCACATTTGGCTGATGGCTCTGGCGGGGACCCGGACCTGTGGACCACCCCCATACCTACGCCACTGTTTGGCACTCAACAAAAAAAAAAAAAGAAGTCCATTTCAGCCCTTCAACTCGGACTTTGTGTGTGTTATTAAATGTTTGCACACAATTGACCGAGAACTGGACCTACATGTTTTATGCTGACTCCGAACGGCTAAAGTTCATGTTCTCAAGAAGCTTTACATGGCATTATTTACTCTCTGAGGTTTGCCATTGTCTGCAGAGAGGTGGTGACCGATCAGAAAAAATTTTTTATTGAAAAAAACTTTTCGCCGCGACTGGGGATCGAACCCGGGCTCCGAGCATGCTAAGCCACACACTTAACCTGCATGCCACGGTCACCAATGTTTGTTACTAACTTTTTCTTTTCATCATGACGGTTATTTAAAAGGTTAAAAACAACGGTCAAAAAAGAACAAAAATATCTTTACCGGATAATTTTTAATCCTTTTTTAAAGAAATAAGGCGCGTAAATCACATGATATCAAATACACGATTATTAACACGTGTCATCATTTCAAAATTTTTGACTCTTCTAAAATTTTAATCCAATCAAAACAAAAAAACGATTTCGCGAAACGAAAACCAAAAATTTCAAAAATAAATTTCTAACAAAGATTACTACATAATAAAATTTTTGAGAAATCTGCTAGTTCGGGACTGTTTTTGCCCAAGAAAGGGTAATTCTTGCCAAAAAGTCAAGGAAACTTAAAGGTTATCGAGGAGGGTTGTACCTTCAAAAAGCCAGGGAATATTTCAGACCGAGCTAATCGGATATCAAAGATGGATTGGTTTCGAAGAAAATTGAAATTGATACATATTCAGGGTTACAGAGTTGGAATTTTTTAACGTTTTGCTTTCAGATTCTATTGCTTGCTTCAATAATGCAAAATTATTCGTAAATTTTTTACAATTTTATATGAAAAGGAACATAAGCTTTTATGCTCTCATAGTATGTCAGTTCTTCAATTATTTAAAAATGAAATTATAAACTAAACGGCTTGTAAATATGTACCTTTATAAGCAAATATCTAGAAGATAGAAAGATTACGTGCTGTTTAGTGGAAAAAATAGCAAATTAATACAGTAGGGCGAGATGCCCAACTGTTGCACACGTTTCGTTTAAAGGCCATTACTTTAGTTTGAAACATAATTTTTCGGAGCTTTTATTTCGCTTGAAAGCTAAATTCAAAAGCTGGCAAGAAATTCAAATGGAATTTTAGATGGATTTTTTATAAAAATGCATTTTTAGCAGTCGATTACGCAAAACTCTCCAGAATCAATATCCGAAAAAGTTGGCTCAGCTACTGAATACCTAAAACATATCGCTATCAAAATTAGAAAATCAGAATTCAGTCAAAAAATTAGTTTTAAGCGTTTATAAAAAAAATGTATTCTTTCAATTAATTTGAATTCGAAAACAAATAAAAATAAGTCAAAAAATTAACTTCACTTTCTAATTTAAGACAAATGTCCATTTATTAGTCTTCCATGAATGTAAGGAAATCCTCAAAATTCGAATCGCTATTTATAACAAAATATTGAAAGAATTCAGAGAAAATTCTTTTGATTTCTAAAAATTAAAAATGATGACTTAATTTTAAATCTCTTCTAAAGTATTCCATTTGTTTAGTGATTGATTCAAAAGAATTTATTTCTTGCAATCACACTTACATAAAGCTTTATTTTGTAAGATTTAATATTTGTTTTCAATATTTGTTCATAACATATGCGAGCAATATAACTATAGGGGTATTCGCACTGCCTTGGGTAGTTGGGTAGATTGGCAAATGCCATACATTTTGTTTTTGAAAAGTGCCATTATATCCAAGTACCCATCTATTAATCTACTCTAGCTAACGCCCTGACTTGTATGCGTAGATTAATTTCTTGTCAAATTGAGCACTTTTTTCATGGGTTACCACCTTTTCCAAAATAAGGCAATAATTGAGGAGTTAACATTCAAATCCAGAAGAGTCACAGGAAAAAACAATTTAGTTAGAAATGCAATTGTAAAGCTAATATTACAATATATCGATTTATACAAGCCTCTTTGATAAAAATGGTAACATTTCTAGAGAAAAATGCATTCCAAAAACGTCTTTTCAATCAAAAGCAGACATGTCCACTATAAATTTTCAATAAAACCAGATAAGTCCAAGCAAATTTTAATTTAAGTAGCTTTCATTCAAATTTTAAAAAGTTTTGTATTTGGGCATTTCCAAACTGGCGTTATGTACGTTTTGTACGAAAAAATTAAAAAAAAAATTAAAGAGTCTAAATTTTAAAAACTTCCTTTTATATTTGCGTAGTAGTTAAGTAGCACTATATAAAGTTAAAAAAAAATTATTACAATCGACTCTAAGAATTAAAAGATATAAGCAAAAATATGCATTGGTGTGACGTTACAAAAAACAGAAGTGGTTTTCGACTTAGATAAGAAAATTTGCAAAACTCTGCGAATTGGGCAAGACTTTGTATACAAAACTTTATTTCGAAGAATTTAAAATAATATAAGTTTATTTTGCTAGATATTAAATTAAAAAATCTTTTCTCGGTTTTTTTTTTTATTAGGCTTAGTCATGTGGCGATACGTTACTTATATGTCCATCGGAACATTTTAAGTTAAAATTTGTTTAAACAAAATATTGGAAGTAAATAAAACACAAAGTTTAGCTATTATATATTATATTTTTTAACTCCTACCCCATTGACCATGAGAAGTTGTAAAAAAAAAATCCACTAAAATACCTGCAACCAAATTCAGTAACGAAATCTGGCAAACTTCGAGCAATGTGGCGTGACGTTACTCACTTTTCAAATTTAATATAAAATTTACGATTTTAATTCTTAACAATTTTTTTATGAAATTTACTTAACTTTATTAAAATATATTAATATGCAAAATTTTACGCACTTTTGTACGTCAGCGTAGAAAAAATAGTGCTAAATGCTTTTTGGTCTGGCGTGACGTTACTCTGAATATCATCAAAAGCAAATCAAAATTTTATCGTTAATTCAAATTTGTTTGCTTTTTTGCATTTATTTTGCGGTTACTTGTTGTTGTAGCAAAAGTTGTGCATAAGAGTGCAATTGCACAATTACTCTTAGATATGGAAATCGTAAAGAGAAAATGCTCATAGAAATAAACAAAACTGACCAAAACTTTAACTTTAACTTGGTAGCCCGATATCTTGGCATCGCAACATTTGAAAAATTTTAACTCTTTGATTAAATTCATTTTGAATATTACTCTTTAATAATACAAGTAATAAAAAAAAATGTTGGTTAACTTTTAATTTTATGGTCACTGTAGACTTATCTGCGGAACTGCCCACATCGAAACTTTGGTATGAATAATAAATTTAACATTTTAGCGGATTTGGGTAGGTGTTTTGTAAAATATAAAAAATTAAAACCAAAAAACATTTTTTTTTTTACTTAAAAGAACCTTCAGGAGAATCAAAATTGCTTTGGTGGTTATTCTCCGAATTGAAAGAAAATAATTTTAGAAATGCAGAAATAATTTTAATGAGTTCCTCTAACTTTTGAGACCCCGAACGACGAAATCTTAATTTTGATTCATTTCTAACTTTCAAAACCAGACAAGTCCAAATTTTAATTTGAAAATACGATTTTTTTTTTGCACTATGAGACTATTTTTTTCTTTGCATAAAACATGTCTATTTCTGTGGAGCATTATTTTGCCTAATTGATTTGTTTATAAAAAATGTCTGACAAAATTAGAACGTTTTTTTCGATTTCCCAACAATACGATCTATGTGACTTACTGGTTTTGAATGTAAACTCCTCAATTAAATTGACAAAAAATTAAAACAAAGCAAATTATTATAAAGTCAAAAGTAAGAGATGAAAAAAACATGCAGCACTGCTCAAACCTATTCTACAAAGTACTCAATTGCAATTAAGGTTGCCCGAAGTTTTCAATCTACTCATACCCAACTACCCAAGTTAGTGTGAATACCCCTTATATAAAAACTATAAAGTAGGCAAATAACTTAAAAAATATATTTCTAACATTTTGAAAAGAAAAAGTTAATTGCTTATGTTGTACCACGGTAGTAATATCACCATGGTTACGTCCCACAAAAAATCAATTATGTTCAATTAAGAGTCACTAACAACCCATAATATAATAATAAACTAGTTTCTAACTAGCATACAAATAATGATGGTTTCCACAAATGTATGTTTACCTTTTTAATGCGTGAAAATTTAATAAAATAAAAAGCATTCCTAGAATAGAAATTCAGTCCAACAAAAATTTCATGTACCTGTCCGTTTAGGTGGTGGTTCAGGTAAAACGCAATAAAACTTTGTTACTTATTTAAAACTTTGCAGCAAATTTGCATCATCAGTCTAGTTATAACAAGCAAGCATAGAGTATTCACTTTAAGTTCTGACATGCTTAAGTTAACAGGATATATCATATTTATAATACTACTGACAGTTGTGCATAATTATACAGCAACGCAAGCTAAATATGTAGTCTCTACAGAAACGACAAGTCAGACAAAGTATGCAAGTCTTCAAACAATAAAAACTAAATATTTACCTATGAGTTTAATAAAATTTTTATATGTATTTAAACAGTTTATCGGAAAATAATCAGAGTCTTCTAACAGACTTACAATGGTTCTTCGAAGGACTAGCAACTGGTGCTGATCTAGCCGAGAACTATCTACCCGTGCAATCAGCTGAGCAACAAAATAGGTTTGTTCTTCAAAAATGATAAAAGCATTTTGTTATATATTATATTAAATATCGATACATTACATTTTTGAATACTTTCAATTTTGATAGAGGAGTGGATATGGTATCTTATCCCCAGCTTGTGGGTGGCATAAAATATATTCTGACTGGCATTAAGGATATCTCAAAATCGGCCGTAAAAAGCTTGAGTCAAAGGGAAGCTCGTCAGTCTCAACTGTTGTAAGTTTTACAATAAAAAATGCCTTTCGAAAAACTAATTTTATTATCATCCACAGTCCAATAACAAGTTCATTAATAAAAATTATGGAAAATTGGTTTCGTCAACTTCGTCTATTCTTTGTCAGAATTGTAGAAATTTACAAACATTATCTGCCGGAATTAATGTTGGGAAAATGTGTTGGAAAATATCTCATATATTTATACCCAAATCGGGCCTTCTATGAATACCCATATCTGGTGGTAAACGATATTTTTGCTACTATTGTCTATAGCAAGAAACAACCTGTAGACACGGTAGAACAAAATGGAGCAGATGTTTCAATGGACTCAATGGTAGAAAAAGAAGAGCATTTTGTGGAGCAAAACGAAATAACCGACAATGATTTATATGACTATTCAGCAACAACTGCAACCAACTTAACCAGCATTAAGCGAAGATCTACAAATGTGCAGTCGGATGTTGGTAGAAGAACAGCTGAGGATATTCTTCTGGATGATGTAGCAAAAATGAATTCATGGCCGAAATGTTTAAAATTGTATACAGCAGAAACTATTTTTAGAAATTTGGAATTTTATTTTTTTAGTTAAAATAATAATCTGTAATAAATTAGAACAGTCTAGATCACATACCATGGTCATCACAAAAATTTGAAAGTTGATGATTTGACAGAATTGAAAATATAGGAATAAAAGTGTTTTTATAATCAAGACAGATCCAAAATCACACCGTTGTATTATGAGATTTAAGCAACAATTTAAATTTTGAACCATTTTCTGAATAAAAATTAGATTGAGTGATAAACTGAAATACCTTTACAGTGTTTTTTTTTAGTTTGTAAGACCACCCTAGCTTCTTTTTATTAATCTATTTTGAACAAATAGTTATATATTTATTGTGGTGACCGTGGCATGCAGGTTAAGTGTGTGGCCTGGCATGCTCGGAGCCCGGGTTCGATCCCCAGCCGCGGCGAAAAGTTTTTTTCAATAAAAATTTTTCTGATCGGTCACCACCTCTCTGCAGACAATGGCAAACCTCAGAGAGTAAACAATGCCATGTAAAGCTTCTTGAGAACATAAACTTTAGCCGTTCGGAGTCGGCATAAAACATGTAGGTCCAGTTCTCGGTCAATTGTGTGCAAACATTTAATAACACACACAACACAATTGATCATAAGAAGCTCGGTCAAAGTCCTTTCAAGGGCTGAAATGGCCATTTTGTTTTTTTGTTTTTTTGTTTTTTTTTTTTAGTTATATATTGAAGCCTGTAAGAAACTCTATCTATTACAATACATCTATTTTTTGAAGATGGTATTCTTAAGATATCCACATTTAGACACTCTAAATATTAAACTTAGTTTTCACAAATAATTGTGTTTTTCAGCTCATCGCGTCAATTCTATATTTATCTGAAATCTATGTTTGCCTACATATCGCAAAATTTTATATTTTACGAATTAAATTTATAGCAATTCTTTCAAATTAAAGATCTAGATACCGTTTGATAAAATTAATGACGCAATATTTTAGCAAAACAAATTTTATTTTTTATAACAAAGAGAGTACAGAGATAACAACGACAATTATACTTTTTAACGCATAATTAAATGAAGCCTAGAAGTATGCTTTAGCATATTTTTTCGAAAATAAGTTGATCTTACTTTTTCCACAAAACCAAAATAAATTTGTTTTTTAATTAAATTCGATTCTTGACTGAAGACCGTTTCGGGAAATAGTCCCTTGACTCAGACTCATGATCTGTCGACTGCGGTTTCTTCTTGTAAGGGGACCACTTCAGAAATGGTTCCTCGACGCCGGCGTAGATGGAACGTCAACTGCAATCCCTTGCACGATGAACGTTTATATTCAAAACACCCTGACAAGGCTGAGTATTGCTTACTTCTCTATATTTCTTATGGCGTTCAGCAGTCTTACTACGCCACGCAATTCTTTCGTTATCGAGCGTACTATATTGCATACTGAGGTCCAGTTTTCTTCTGAGTTTAGCATAATACCCATACAAGATTCCAATGTTGGCGACCTTCCTTCTGAATTTCTTTCTGGATTCAATTTTGGACTGTCGAAGAAAACAAGGCTTCTTCAATAACATTTCTTGTACAGAAAATTCAGAGAAGATATAGTCGTGCTTAAGTTTATGTAGGTTAGAGTGTTTCGATTTGTACGGGAAAAATTTGACCCAAGATTCCGCTACCAAAATTATATATTGCCGGAAAAATCCTTTCGATTTGTATATTTTTTTTTTTTTGGTTTGAAATAATTTTGACGTTTCCCCGAATTTAAATTTTTATCGAATATTGAACTAGAGAAACAATCATGGTTGATTTAAAAAGAAAATCATGCTCATTAACCCTCCGTCGGTCGGATGGTTCTGGCCAGACCTTTTTCGATTTTAATTGTATTTTAAATGTATTTTCAATTAAGGTGGAACATAACATTCGCAACAGACCTTTTTTTTAGAAATTTATAACTCAGTCAAAAACAAACAATTTTCCAAAATTTTATTATTGTAAAGAATTGAACGAATTACAAGAAAAACATTAAAAAAAAAAATAGATTTTTCACTCTAACATGGTTTTATAGAGCTTCAAACTGGCGGCAGATAAAAAAACGGGACCTCGTGGTTGCAGCGCTGGGAGTTGCAAAAATTGTCCGATCTAGAAAAAAATTACTTTTTTATATCCTTACAAAATTGGTTATCGTATGACAGGAGCTTTTTTTGCAAAATTTTTTTTCAATTTTTGGTGATGTTCCAAGTTTGAAAGTGTATTTTTTCGAAAACAATATTGACTTTAAAAATTTATAAAAAATAGAAAAAAATTTTAAAAAGAGCTCTTGTCATACGATAGCGAAAAATCATTTATTTAAAAAAATTAAAAAAAAAAAAAAAAAATTTCGTCAAAAAATGAACCCGCTAGTGCCGCAACCAGTACGAAAAACATGGTTTCGCGAGAAACGCGTTCAAAGTTTGTGAACAAAGAAAAGAAAGGCAAAATTTAAAAATGCGCTCTCACTAATCCGGCTGTATCTTTTGAAAAAAAAAAACCAATTGGCCATTTCATTCTTGAAAGGACTTTCACTCACTAATCCGGCTGTATCTTTTAAAAACAAAAAAACCAATTGGCCATTTCAATCTTGAAAGGACTTTGACCGAGCTTCTAATGATCAATTGTTTGTAACTTTTGAACTTTGTAAGTTTTGAACCCGCAAGAATTTTTCCATGAAATTAGAATTTCAAGAATATTTACTAAAATACAAAAATATAAAAAAATAATATATCAAAAAACGGCCAATGTCATGTCCCCCCTTATACTATTCACTTGAAATTTTTTTGACTTTGACTTTGATTCGTAATCACGTTTAAATTTGACACCAATACCGCTATTTTTTTCCATATAAATACACTTAAATGTAAAGTGTTCTGGGCAGACCACATTCGACCGTCAAAAAGTTATCGGAACATCCGACCGAGGGAGGGTTAAACAATTCCTTTGCTATAAAAAAAAAGAACTGCAAATTTTTATCCCACACAGAGAAAATTGTGAAATTTTCTGTCCTGGGAAACTGTCCCTAACGTTTATTTCAGGGACAGTAACTGTTAAAAATTTTATTTAAAAAAATCCTTTTATAACATTTTTGTTTTTTGAGTTTTATTTTTTACCCAGAAAATAATACTTATTTTCGAGTTTTATTTTTTGACTCACAAATTAACACTTATTTTCAGAGACCGAAAATAACTGTTATTTACCAATATCTAAATGAAAAAGACACAATGAAAAATTGTCAAAGGACTTTTTCAAGTATACAATTATGATACAAATGGCCTCAGCTACACGAATATTTAGTGCCTTTTGCATTTTTGATTGATTCTATACAAATTATAAATTAACAGCTATTTTTGCCCTTTTATTTTTTCGGACAGATGTAACAGACAGATATAACGGACTTTTATTTTATCGGTCAAAAATAACAGTTATTTTGTGACTTTTATTTTTTCGGTCAAGAATATCAGGCAATTTGGATTGTTTTAAAGGCCGCTTGACCAGATAAAAAGCTATTGATACCATATGTAAATTGTGCGCACCGATAAGACGAAAATAATGGTATCAATAGTTATTTAGTCGGTAAAATGGATTTTGAAAAAACACAAATTGCCTGATATTTTTGACCGAAAAAATAAAAGGCAGAATATAACTGTTATTTTTGACCGATAAAAAAATAGTCAAAAATAACTGTTATATTTGCCCGAAAAAATATAAGGCACAAAATAACTTTCATTTTTGTCGGGAAAAATAAAAGATAAAAAATAGCAGTTAATATGTGACTTTTTCGATAAAAAACATAACCCTGCTTATTATTGAGTTTTTTTTTTAAGCTCTGAAATAAAATTTAAGCTTCGAGTTTAATTTTTTTACTCAGAAAATAACATTTATTTTTAGTTTTATTTTTTCACTTTGAAATAAAACTTCTTTTTGAGTTTTATTTCCTTTCTTAGAAAATCACACTTATCTTTGACTTTAATTTTTTCCTCTAAAAAAAACTTTTTTTTGTTTTATTTTTTTACTAAGAAAATTACACTTATTTTTGAGTCAAATTTTTTCATTCTAAAATAAAACTATTTTTCGAGTTTTATTTTTTTTTAAGAAGAAAATAAAACTTTTTTTAATTATAATTATTCTCTCAAATAAAACACAAATTTTTTAAATTGTATATTTTAACTCAGAAAATAACATTAATTTTGGATTTTTATTTTTTCGCATTGAAATAAAACTTGTTTTTTGAGTTTTATATTTTTACTTAGAAAATAACATTTTTTTAAGTTTTATTTTAGCGCTTTGTAATAAAATTTATTTTTCGAGTCTTATAATATTACTCACATAATAAGACTCTTGTAATTTCTATATTTACTCTAAAATTGGATTCTTTTTTAATTATGACTCTTGTTGTGTGCCATTTTTTCAAAAAATAAGTTTGATTCTTCAAATAAAAATGTAAAACTCAAGAAATAAGTTTTATTTTCTGAATAAAAAAATATTAACTCAAAGAAAAGTTTTATTTACTGAGCAAAAAAAAAATAAAACTCCAAAAATGAGTTTTATTTTAGAGTACAAAACTAAAACTCAAAAATAAGTTTTATTTTGTAAGTAAAAAAATAAATCTAAAAAATACCTATTATATTATAAAAGTTTTATTTTTTGAGTAAAAAGTTATTAAAATTTATTTTTAATTAATATTAACATTAATTATTAAAATTATAATTAAAAGTAACATTGATTCAAAACTTAGAATAATTTTTAGAAAAATAATATCAAGAATTCACAAGCGAAAATGAAGAAGATAAAACGTTAAATATTCTAACGAGATAAAACAGTGTTTTGAATGTGAATCTACTTGTTGTTTTTTTTTTTTAATGCAAAAGTAATGTATATTTTTGAAACTACTAGTGAGAACGTAACAACTTCACTTCTTAAATTGAAGAAATGAAGCCATTTTCAAACATGTTCGAAAACTGACCTTCATAATTAATTTGCAAGTTGAGTTGCAAAGTTCGATAAAAACGAAAACATGTCTATTTAATTTAAAATTGCATCAATGAAGGTTCATCCGGATTCTGACATTTTATTGGCTCATAAAATTTTATTTTCTTCTGTAAGTAATTAAATTGTTGATTATCTTAATTCTATTTATATACATATATATTTTTGATGTGTTGAAAGTGAATCCATGTTTGCTTCTTTAATTGATAAATTTGTATGCCATTTCTTATTGGTCGCTCTGAAGCTAGCCAATTCCAAGCATACGACTATTTAAAAAATAGTTTTCCTCCTAACGCCCCACAGCGTCCAGCAACATATCACTGCAATGCTTACGATTGGACGCAAGCAACTGCAATGTTTGCCATGCAATCAACAAAATTTGCATTTTTATGTAAAATGCATTCAAATGAAGTTGAAATACTAGCTGAAGCAGAAAGAAAAAAAAAACGACAAAAATAGTAGTACTAGCAGCAGTGGTATTAAGAGCAATTAAGAAAGTAGTAGAAACCAACACATAACAACAACACAAAAAATCGCGCAATGTGGTTGGTTGCAAATCCACGGAAACGTTGGTTGTATTGAACATCAACATCATCATCATCATCATATGCAGTTTGTTGACCATTATCAGCAATATCAACACGGATACCAACACCAATACCAGCAACATCAACTGCAAAGCCATCTTCAGCGCCAGCAACATGTTCTACCTGCCATTGTCACCAGCGCCATATGCAAAACAGTTGCTTAACAACATGCAACACCAAGAGCAACAACATGTCGGCCATGTTGGCCACAAGTCCTGAGAGAACAAAAATTAAATCTAAAATTCTTGATTTTTGCTGTACAAAAAAAAAAAACAACGAGGGAACAAAATAAAAATATTTAAAAATTGGCGACACTTTGTAATGCAGAGAAAATTTACTGCCGGTTGGTCACTGAGCGGCCGGTCACTTTGACTTGTTTTGAATGTAACTTAATGACCGCTACATTGCCATTGCACTCATACATATGTGCGCACTTACCGGTGACTCGGCCCTTCTAATACCGGGTCTTAGTTTTCGCTGTTGGCTATAAAAAGTGAATTTAAATAAATATCATTTGCAATCTAGAAACTTATTTCGCTGTGCTGCAAGAGTGGTTAACATAGGCAACAACAACAACAACAACAACAACATAAAGTACAACAACATAATTACAGGTTACATATGCGCACTCGCACTCATACTAACTCACACATGGTGTTGGCAACAAAATGAGCTGCATGTTGCTGCCACTGCTTAGGTTGTTCTTGTTGTTGTTTTTGTGTTGCCTGCTGTTATAAATAAATAAAGTATAGCAGAGCCAGACCGTTTTTAACCATTAAACTAGGTTTTTCGAGCAACCCTTTAATGGCCCTCTTTTGCCTGTGTGCTATGTTGTTGCTTTAAATGAAAAATTGCATGATGTTGTTGATGTAATTTCTGTTGCCGACAAGGAAAATGGCAATAAAAATTGTTCTTGCATTCGGATTGGTAGATATCTACATTAAAGCGTTAATTAATGACATTAATTTTTGACCATGAAACAGTTGCTGACGCCATATTTGTTTCCATCTGTGCATTATTGCTGACGCCATTCAAATATGCTCGAAATGTTCTCAAACTTGAATTAAAAAGTACACTCAAACTTCAAATTAATTCCCACTCCCACTGAAACTCGACTTCAACTAAATTCAAAATCCAACTGCAGCTCCTACTTCATATCGAAACAAACACTTACTTAAACTTTATTCATACTCAAACTCAAACTAAAAAGCAAACTAAAACTACAACTTAAACTCCAAATCCAATTCCAAACCAAAGTCAACTCAACTACAACTGCGACTTTAACTCTTAATCCTTAACTTCACTCACTCTTAACCTCAAACTCACACTCTTACTTCAAATCGGAGTCTCAATCAAACACAAACTCAAATCGGAGTCTCAATCAAACACAAAATGAAACTATATTCAAAATTCAACTCGACTACATTCAAACTCAAACTCAAATTTCACCACAAAAGTAAATTCAAACTCTGACTAATGAGGTGCATCGCCAACTTAAACTCATACACAAACTCACACTCAACCTCAAACTCTAATTCAGACTTAAGCTCACACTAACGTTAAAGACCCACTCAAACTCACACTGAAACGGACAGTAAAACTGTAATTCGGACTCAAGATAATACTCACATTAAAGAACTCAAACTCACACTGAAACTGACAGTACATCTCAAACTCAAATTCAAACTCACATTCAAACTCAAACTCAAACTCAAGCTCAAGCTCACACTCACATTAAAGAACCACTCAATCTCACACTGAAACTGACTATAAAACTCAAACTCTAATTCAAACTCAAACTCAAACTCAAACTCAAACTCAAGCTCACACTCATATTAAAGATCCACTCAATCTCACACTGAAACTGAGAGCAAAACACAAACTCAAATTCAAACTCATACTGAAAATCTAACAAAAAACACACAATCAAACTCAAACTCAAACACAACTCAAATTAAAAAAAAAATTCAAACTTAAATTTTACTTCAAAATCAAAATCGAAATCAAAATAAAATCAAAATCAAACTCAAACTCAAACACAACTCAAATTCAAATAAAAATTCAAACTTAAATTTTACTTCAAAATCAAAATCGAAATCAAAATCAAAATCAAAATCAAAATCAAAATCAAACTCAAACTCAAACACAACTCAAATTCAAATAAAAATTCAAACTTAAATTTTACTTCAAAATCAAAATCGAAATCAAAATCAAAATCAAAATCAAAATCAAAATCAAAATCAAAATCAAAATCAAAATCAAAATCAAAATCAAAATCAAAATCAAAATCAAAATCAAAATCAAAATCAAAATCAAAATCAAAATCAAAATCAAAATCAAAATCAAAATCAAAATCAAAATCAAAATCAAAATCAAAATCAAAATCAAAATCAAAATCAAAATCAAAATCAAAATCAAAATCAAAATCAAAATCAAAATCAAAATCAAAATCAAAATCAAAATCAAAATCAAAATAAAAATCAAAATCAAAATCAAAATCAAAATCAAAATCAAAATCAAAATCAAAATCAAAATCAAAATCAAAATCAAAATCAAAATCAAAATCAAAATCAAAATCAAAATCAAAATCAAAATCAAAATCAAAATCAAAATCAAAATCAAAATCAAAATCAAAATCAAAATCAAAATCAAAATCAAAATCAAAATCAAAATCAAAATCAAAATCAAAATCAAAATCAAAATCAAAATCAAAATCAAAATCAAAATCAAAATCAAAATCAAAATCAAAATCAAAATCAAAATCAAAATCAAAATCAAAATCAAAATCAAAATCAAAATCAAAATCAAAATCAAAATCAAAATCAAAATCAAAATCAAAATCAAAATCAAAATCAAAATCAAAATCAAAATCAAAATCAAAATCAAAATCAAAACCAAAATCAAAATCAAAATCAAAATCAAAATCAAAATCAAAATCAAAATCAAAATCAAAATCAAAATCAAAATCAAAATCAAAATCAAAATCAAAATCAAAATCAAAATCAAAATCAAAATCAAAATCAAAATCAAAATCAAAATCAAAATCAAAATCAAAATCAAAATCAAAATCAAAATCAAAATCAAAATCAAAATCAAAATCAAAATCAAAATCAAAATCAAAATCAAAATCAAAATCAAAATCAAAATCAAAATCAAAATCAAAATCAAAATCAAAATCAAAATCAAAATCAAAATCAAAATCAAAATCAAAATCAAAATCAAAATCAAAATCAAAATCAAAATCAAAATCAAAATCAAAATCAAAATCAAAATCAAAATCAAAATCAAAATCAAAATCAAAATCAAATAAACCAAGACCAAGACCAAGACCAAGACCAAGACCAAGACCAAGACCAAGACCAAGACCAAGACCAAGACCAAGACCAAGACCAAGACCAAGACCAAGACCAAGACCAAGACCAAGACCAAGACCAAGACCAAGACCAAGACCAAGACCAAGACCAAGACCAAGACCAAGACCAAGACCAAGACCAAGACCAAGACCAAGACCAAGACCAAGACCAAGACCAAGACCAAGACCAAGACCAAGACCAAGACCAAGACCAAGACCAAGACCAAGACCAAGACCAAGACCAAGACCAAGACCAAGACCAAGACCAAGACCAAGACTAAGACCAAGACCAAGACCAAGACCAAGACCAAGACCAAGACCAAGACCAAGACCAAGACCAAGACCAAGACCAAGACCAAGACCAAGACCAAGACCAAGACCAAGACCAAGACCAAGACCAAGACCAAGACCAAGACCAAGACCAAGACCAAGACCAAGACCCAGACCAACAACATCACCAACATCATCAACATCATCAACATCATCAACATCATCAGCATCATCAACATCATCAACATCATCAACATCATCAACATCATCAACATCATCAACATCATCAACATCATCAACATCATCAACATCATCAACATCATCAACAGCATGAACATCATCAACATCATTAACATCATCAACATCATCAACATCATCAACATCATCAACATCATCAACATCATCAACATCATCAACATCATCAACATCATCAACATCATCAACATCATCAACATCATCAACATCATCAACATCATCAACATCATCAACATCATCAACATCATCAACATCATCAACATCATCAACATCATCAACATCATCAACATCATCAACATCATCAACATCATCAACATCATCAACATCATCAACATCATCAACATCATCAACATCATCAACATCATCAACATCATCAACATCATCAACATCATCAACATCATCAACATCATCAACATCATCAACATCATCAACATCATCAACATCATCAACATCATCAACATCATCAACATCATCAACATCATCAACATCATCAACATCATCAACATCATCAACATCATCAACATCATCAACATCATCAACATCATCAACATCATCAACATCATCAACATCATCAACATCATCAACATCATCAACATCATCAACATCATCAACATCATCAACATCATCAACATCATCAACATCATCAACAGCATGAACATCATCAACATCATTAACATCATCAACATCATCAACAGCATGAACATCATCAACATCATCAACATCATCAACATCATCAACATCATCAACATCATCAACATCATCAACATCATCAACATCATCAACATCATCAACATCATCAACATCATCAACATCATCAACATCATCAACATCATCAACATCATCAACATCATCAACATCATCAACATCATCAACATCATCAACATCATCAACATCATCAACATCATCAACATCATCAACATCATCAACATCATCAACATCATCAACATCATCAACATCATCAACATCATCAACATCATCAACATCATCAACATCATCAACATCATCAACATCATCAACATCATCAACATCATCAACATCATCAACATCATCAACATCATCAACATCATCAACATCATCAACATCATCAACATCATCAACATCATCAACATCATTAACATCATCAACATCATCAACATCATCAACATCATCAACATCATCAACATCATCAACATCATCAACATCATCAACATCATCAACATCATCAACATCATCAACATCATCAACATCATCAACATCATCAACATCATCAACATCATCAACATCATCAACATCATCAACATCATCAACATCATCAACATCATCAACATCATCAACATCATCAACATCATCAACATCATCAACATCATCAACATCATCAACATCATCAACATCATCAACATCATCAACATCATCAACATCATCAACATCATCAACATCATCAACATCATCAACATCATCAACATCATCAACATCATCAACATCATCAACATCATCAACAGCTTCAACATCATCAATACATCAACATCAACAATATCATCAACATCAACAACATCAACAATATTAGCAATATCTTCAATATCATCAACAAAATCAAAACCTAAGAATTGAATCGTATCAATAATTCTTGCTTTACGTTTATCATAAAATAGTGAAGCATAAAAGTTCTGGGAATTGTGAAAATAAAATATGTTTTAAGTGCTATTAAAAAGTTTTGTGTGTCAAATTCACTCTAACACTTCAAAAATTAACAAACAAAATTGAGTAGAAAAATTGTTTGGTCGCGTTGCTGAATTTAGCTAAAAGCTTTTTTTGGTCAGCGTGCATCACAACAGCTTTTTTGTATCCGTGGCAGTGTTGTAAGTGTAATTTTTATATAAAATTATGAGAATCAGTTTTTATATTAAAGGCAATATTTTTACATTTAGTACTGAAGCTCAAATATATCAATTTCGTTTTAATATTACTTGAGTACAATAACTACAGATTATAAATGTTCCAAATCAAATGCTTCAATTCCCCAAGCCACAAATGCACTGCTGCGTCGTTCTAGGTTGATGAGTGTTTGTGTTTGTGTGTGTATTGCAGTGTGCATAGCTATTAATTTCTATGACAACAAAGCAACAACTTTTAAATCAACTGCATTGACTTTAAGCCGCAAATCAATTTAAAGTTAATTGTTCTCATTTTGTATCTAATACTTCGACGTTCGACATCGATCGCATTCGAACTTCATGAATTATTAGTATCCGGCCGCTTTGCGGATTGTGTTCATGGCAATGTGAATGCAATGAATAGCATGAATTAGTGATGCAGCTTAGTTTTGCAGCAAGCAAGTAATAACGGTAACATGCACTTGCTTGTCTAACTTAAATCGATAGTTTTTCAATTATTGGCAGCAACTTTAAGCAGGCCACTTTTTTATTTATTATATATTTATTTGTTTTAATTTAATTTTCTTATTTTTTTTCTATTTTTTTTTTGTTTAACCATGAATGGCTTAAAAATGCACTCATTCATTGTTTATGCATTCTTTGTGCATCAACGCCAATATGTGCAGCATTAAAACGTGTTGACCCATAAAATATTGCAACCACGCGATTATTTAACGCATCTCGATGCCGAAAGAGCGAGCGCCTTGTCAGCAGCACAAACACAAGGATCTGCATACAACCTGTTATAAATAATTAATAAACATAATGGTTGAAAATATTTATGTTTAAAATGAGTGAAGGCAGAAAACATAAAAACAAAAAGAATATAAAAAAAAAATTACAAAATACATAAAAAGATGGCTTACACCATATTCCGTATAAAGCTGATGAATATTGATGCTATGCTGAGGTTGCGGCTGCCGCTGCTGACCATAATGCTGATGAAGTTCATGATAATCATCATTATGACTATCACGATGTTGTTGATGAGAACAGCCTGTTTTTGCTGTTGGTTCCCGGGCATAACCTTGTCATAATTTATAGATAAAAATAAAAGGACGCAGCAATTTTTTAAGCAAATTCATTGAGTGTAAAAATCACTTTTAATTACGTGTGTATGTGTACAGCGCCATCCGCACTGACTGCCACCCACACTCCACCCACTCAGTTAACGCGCTTTGTAGCCGGCGGCAATGTTGTCAATGTGTAAATATAAAAGCGGCATCGTACTTATTTTTTTTTAAACTGCCCATACGTGCGACAACAAATGCGCCATATAGCACTTGGCTGCTCATGGTTCAATCGTTCAGGAAATAAGGATATGCTGTAAATATCCTTTACATTGCATTTGAATGAACAACGGACTGCTTTTGTTGCGAAAAAATTAAAATATATTTTATGAAATAAGTTGTAAATTAAGCATGCGTTTAAAGAAAAAGAAAAAAGAAAAATTCGAAAATTATGCAACAAGCGCGGTTGGCAGACGTTATGAAAGCGTTAAATGTTTACATAGATGTACAGCAAATTCACATTTATGGGTATGAATAAAAAACATGTGTGTGTGTGGTCGTCACATACGGAAGCAATTAACACCAAAAAAGTGCAGATCTTTAAGTGGTTAAATAAATCACTCTTTAAAAGAGTTCCTGAATAAAAACTTCAATTTCATGCCTTGATTGTATAGTACACAAAATGTGTCTTAATTTAATTTTGAAAAATAGTTTTATGAATGTGTCACTAAAGAACTTCAGAACTTCATATAACTTGAAAATGCATAAAATATATTAAAAACAGCCTTATTCTACAAAAACATCTTATTACTTAATATAAATTAAAATTTGAACACACACCAAGCCAAGTAGTTACAATTCACACCCGACATCATTTCAATTGGGACAGTGCTGGTATTCACTCAAGGGTTTTGTGTTTTTTTTATTTACTCTTTTCATAGATTCTTTAGTCTATATGCAATAGACTACCTTTTTAGAATATCAGAGTAGAAACAACTGGTCTAGCTTTATCAAGATAAAGTATATCTATGACTGGGATGGTGTATAACGATAAGAGTAGTTTTTCGGTCACCGTGAAAACTTACTTTGCAAGTATTTAATTTGAGAATATTTCTTAGTCTCGCATCTATTGATAATGAAGTCGAGCTCATAACGGAATAAACTAGGCTTTAACAAAGTTCTGCCCTAAGACTCAAAGTTGCAAGCCCATCAATGTGAGTGCATGAGCCGGTCTTAAAAATGATCGAACTGAGGTCAGAAAATGTCACTGAATAATCACTTTAAGTAAATTAGATTTAGACTGGGTAAATAACAGATTTATGTTAAATGCTTATACTACAAAAGTTAGAATAGCAAGACAAACATCTTGGATAAATTTATGTGCGTCCATCGAGGACATCGATCAATACATCAGACTTCGTACATCAGACATCAATACATCAGACACTTTCCATAGAGCCTTTAGTTTCAAAATAGAACATATACGTTACTGTCATTATAGACATAATCCGGACAAGAAACGCAAAGATTCGGATTCAACCGGAGCTACTATATATTAAGAAAGGATGCCATGAAAATCCTTACAGGAACATTTTGGAGTATTATTAAAATCAGCTATGACTAGCCGTGAAAAAACCCGAGGAAGCGGAAAGAACCAACTCAAAAGTCCAGAGACCTAAATGTATTCCTGCCAGTCAGGATGCAATACACTCTTTCCAGTATCATGCCTTGGTTCCTAGCAATCTTCGCTGTCCAGTCAAACCAGTTATTCACTCTGCAAAGAAAAAATTAAAGAGAAAAATGACTAGCGCTTCTTAAAACAGAAACTTATAACGTCTCTAAGACGCAACAGCCCTAACTCAAAGAAGGGAAAAGCACTACATGAGGTGATTTCGGTCATCTATATATTAATACGCTAACACATTTGTATGAAACTTATATAATTTGAAAGGTACTGTAACATAGATGTGCAGAATATATAAAGTTTCTATCTGATGGAGGCGGTTCTAAGAGAGAAATAACATTTTTGTAAAAAACCTCGCTTTTTGATTGATTTGAATTTTCCTCGAAAGAGTTTTTAAGTTGGTCGAATTTGAGTTTTTCTCAAAAGTACAAATAATTTTCAAAAATATTGTTTTAAGCATTCATCAATTTTTTCACAAATTTTCAATATCTAAGTCGAATTTAAACGGTTTTCTAACTTTTCCAATTATTTCTGAAAGTCTGTTAAATTTTCTTTCAAATGTGATAATTATCACTGTGAAGCTCGAACCAAAAGTATTTTTAATGAATTTTCTTTATCGTGTCGTTAATTATTTAGCGTGTAGTTCAACCAAATGTCAAGAGAGAAAAAAAACTGTTTAAAATTTAATGTTCTATATGGAAAGCTAATATCTCTGACATATTTGAATGGATTTAATATAAATCTTTTTTGTATTAAAGTCTTTTCAGTTCACGTGATAAAAACAATTGATAAAAATTTTACCATTACGTTTTTGCTTATATCTTAATTATTTCTCTTACAAAGAGACCACAAAATTTGATCTCTTCTCAAAATATGGAGTAAAAATTATTTTTGTTGTAAAAAGATAAAAACCCAAATTTGCCTTTTTTTCTTTCAAACTGTATAGCGTAGCGAGCATTTTAGTTGAATTTATTTTGACTTGACACTAAATTAACCCTTTCAGTATCTTTTAAGAAATAATAATGAAAAAAATTGAAGAAGGCTAAATTTATGATTAATACATTCTAAATGAAGTAAATATTTATATAAAGTAAATAGATATATATAGGAAGTAGCTTTTTGAGCAGATCCATCACAAAGGACATTACTCTTGGAAATTTTTGTTTTCCAAGTAAAACAACAAATATGTTTTTTATATGAACTATGATTTTTTGACGAAATAATTTTTTCTTAAATTGAGTTTTTTTTAAATTAAAAAATCAATAAAATTAAAAAATAATTTATTTGAAGCAAATAATTTTATGTCTCCAATTAATTTAAAGTTATAGCCTAGAACTTGTTTTAACTTTTCCGCTTTATCTACATAATTATAAAAATATAATTTATCTCTTTGCAGGCAATGGCAAGCCTCAGAGAGCTGATTGCTATCTAATTTAAATTTTTTTTTATTATTTTTTTGTTATTGGTACATGTGTATTCTTTCATTCAAACTGATTTGAAGTTAATCTAAGAACAACAACAACAACAACAACAACAACAATAAAATAGCAGACTCAAATTAAAAAAAGCAAAATGTTACATTTTTACACTCAATTTTAGTTTATTGTTTTCTCACTATTATTGTAAAAAAAAAAATGTTATTCTTAATATAATATCCACACTCAGAAAAAAGCACATATCTTTCTCCGATTAAAAATTTCTCTATTTTCGATAATAGCAATTTTCTCTTTTTCAAATAAAATTTTCTTCAATTAGAATAAATTTTTACACTTTTCAAAAAATATTTCTTCACTTGTGAGAAATGGAAATATTTCATGTCTCTTATAATGGTAGGTATTTTTCTCGCACAAAAAACTTCTCACTTATAGAGAAAACTTTATTGAAAATGAATTAGTTTTCATATATTTTGATAAAAAATTCACTGTGAGAAGTATTTTCTTCAATAAAAACAAATCTTTTCTCAAATATATATAAGTCTTCTTCTCAAAAAACGATATATTTCTATATATTTCTTTTTTTCATAGAAGCTTTTTATCATTTTTAGAGAATTTTTAGGATCACATTTAGAGAAAAGCATTCCCTGGAGTAAAGTCTGTACCATTTTTCTCTAAATATGATGACTTTTTTATCATATTCCGAGAAACGTTTTTCTGAGTGCAGTATTCTTTTGCCTTTGTGAGATCCTAGACATGTTAGATTCATACCTCCTCACAAATTCTTGAAGTATAGCCTCATTACTTTCTTGATTCGCTTCCAAGGCGCATTTACTCCTTTGGTCGCACTGAAATTCGTAGCAAGCTGGGTTTTGTCATGACACCACAAATTCTCGATTGGACTCCTTCGCTGAATTGTCCATTGACTAGCACTGATATGAAATATCTTAAGCACGGCAGGACTTATTCTACCATTGCTGGTCACCAAGTTCGGAAGAAGGTGGGCTTTACGCTGACTAATTTTTATTGGCCTACTTTCTTTCCGTCCGTTTCAATTTCGAACAAAATGTAAAACAAAAAGTTTTCAAGGAAGTCAACTATAACTTAATAAAAGATAAAACAATTTCAAACAAATTTTGTGATGCAAAGGCAAAATGGTATCTGATTTTGAGGGAAATTATCCAAATTCTGAATACTTAATATCTTGCTAATATTCCTTTTATGAAATATTAATTTTTTGTTTTAAAACGATTTCCAATTTATTTATTTAACCCATAAAACCACATTCAAAATCTTGTTTTTCTTTTTTAAAAGTTTTGCATTTGTTCAACAAAAGTCGTACGCTTTGGAGGTCACCAGTACATCATCGGTAGGAAGGGTCAACCTAGAAATAACTCCACTCTCCTGGCAAAGCTGCTAGAAGAGGCAGTAAGAAAACACTTTAGGTCCGCCATATTCAGTTAGAGAAATGTCTTCTGCGGAATGTGACTTCGACACTTACATAACGCTAAATTTAACATTAGTTCTCAAAAGTCAGACGATGTAGAAATGGATAAGCAGCAATAGATTGTATAGATTGTAGAGCTTGGCATAATGCCTTGACCTAAATTCTGATCAAACATGCAATCCTAAGGAATGGTTTTAAGGTTGTAGAGTATGTGTATATATAGTCAGATTTTCAACATGATCAATGCATTTAACTCAACAATCGATTTAACAGAGCCTTTGTTTTAAATATTTTTGCAAATATTCGTTGGAAATTTAAAAAAAGCAAATTTGTGTACCTTGAAATTCCATTTTCATCTTTCTTCGTCTTCCATTTTCAACGTTTCAAAAAAGTTTTCACTATCCTTTCATTTTCTGAACTTACAAACATCTCAGCTATAAAAAGTTTGAAGACATAGAAATACTTTAAATTTATATCAAATTAAAAAAACCCAACAATATCAAATAAAGAGTTAGTTATTTATTAGAACTAAAATAAAAAATTATAGAAAATTGTGAAATATGATACATACATAATTGCTGTTAGTTGCCATCGTCAACATCATCATCGCTATCAACATCGTCATAGTCATAGCATTAAAAACATCAACAACATCAACATCAGGCACAACATCCATAACAGCAACATTGCCATCAACAACGCATGCCTTGTGGCAATGTCAGTAACAACAACAGCAACAACAACGACTACAACAATCACATCAACAATCATAATAATAATAATAACAACAATAACTCAAATGCTAGCAACAACTGACTCAACTAACTCAACTTCCAATCAAATTGCCGCCAAACATGAGCTAACTTTGTTGCTGATTTTATGCTTGGTTATATTTCCATTTTTATTTATTTTTTTTTTTATTTAATTTTATTTATATGTTACCAAGCATTCCTTTTTTTATAAATATTTTTTTGATTGAAGTTCGTAGCTGTGTTGAGCCACCATCTTTAACATTATCTGTTGCCACATTTATGCTGCTTCGTCATCATCATCATAGGCATCATCATCATTGCCATCTTTTGGGATCATGTGCGACGCCATGATTGCGCGCAATAATAATTTTCAAATTACGAATTCACAAAACGTACGCGAAATTATGCGCAATCCAACCATCAATCGAAGCAGTCATCCATCCATCCATCCAGCCAGCCAGCCATCCTTTCATTCACAGCCATTCAAACATCTAGCTGTGTGTACTACATGTCCTCCAAGCCAAACTCTGACTAGTACACTTTGAGAAAACTTTATATTTTGCATAATATGGTAATTGAAGCTTAAGAAATTTTATAGAAGTTCTATAGAAGTAAATGCATAATTTGTAATTAAGATTTTATTAATTTTATTCTTAACATTTGAAAGCGTTCTTAAATAAGCTTATTTAACATTTATTTTTTAACATATTAAAATCCCTTTTATATACTATCGGCTGTATTCATAAAAATTTATGAGCCTCTTATAAAGCCTTTATAAGAAAAATATCGAAAACATTATTCATAAACGTTCAATAATGAGAAAAACCTCTTATAAAGGCTTCATAAATGAGAAACCTTCAATAAACCCTTGATAAAGCATTTTTAAAATTTTTACTCTCATCTGAGCACAAATATTATCAAAAATGCTTCAAACCAATTCAAAAAATATGAAGGCATTGCAAAACATTTCAAAATATTGAAAATAAAAATAATAATTGACAGTTTTTTCAGAGCAAAACATAAATAACAACATTTTTTGACAGCTTGAATGTCAAAATAATAATAAAATTGTGACAAATAAGCAAAATATTATTATATTAAACGTCCAATAATGACAAAAACCTCTTATAAAGGCTTCATAAATGAGAAACCCTCAATAAACCCTCGATAAACCATTTTTAAAATTTTTACTCTCATCTGAGCACAAATATTGTCAAAAATGCTTCAAACAAATTCAAAAAATATGAAAGCATTGCAAAACATTTCAAAATATTGAAAATAAAAATATTAATTGACAGTTTTTTCAGAGAAAAACATTAATATCATATTTTGTGACTGCTTGAATGTCAAAATATTAATAAAATTGTGACAAATAAACAAAAAATTATTGAATTTTTCAAATTCACAAACCATTTCTGACACTGTTCCCACTTCAAATTGAAAGTGTTCCTATTTTAACAAAAAAAGCTGAGATAACATTTTTATGAATAACAAAATTTTAAAAAGCATTTTATCTCTAAAAAGCTTTTTAACTATTGAGCATTTTAAAGCTATTTTAAGATTTTTTTATGAATAAAACCGTTACGGCTGTATTCATAAAAATTTATGAGCCTCTTATAAAGCCTTTATAAGAAAAATATCGAAAACATTATTCATAAACGTTCAATAATGAGAAAAACCTCTTATAAAGGCTTCATAAATGAGAAACCTTCAATAAACCCTTGATAAAGCATTTTTAAAATTTTTACTCTCATCTGAGCACAAATATTATCAAAAATGCTTCAAACCAATTCAAAAAATATGAAGGCATTGCAAAACATTTCAAAATATTGAAAATAAAAATAATAATTGACAGTTTTTTCAGAGCAAAACATAAATAACAACATTTTTTGACGGCTTGAATGTCAAAATAATAATAAAATTGTGACAAATAAGCAAAATATTATTATATTAAACGTCCAATAATGACAAAAACCTCTTATAAAGGCTTCATAAATGAGAAACCCTCAATAAACCCTCGATAAACCATTTTTAAAATTTTTACTCTCATCTGAGCACAAATATTATCAAAAATGCTTCAAACTAATTCAAAAAATATGAAAGCATTGCAAAACATTTCAAAATATTGAAAATAAAAATATTAATTGACAGTTTTTTCAGAGAAAAACATAAATATCATATTTTGTGACTGCTTGAATATCAAAATATTAATAAAATTGTGACAAATAAACAAAAAATTATTGAATTTATCAAATTCACAAACCATTTCTGACACTGTTCCCACTTCAAATTGAAAGTGTTCCTATTTTAACAAAAAAAGCTGAGACAACATTTTTATGAATAACAAAATTTTAAAAAGCATTTTATCTCTAAAAAGCTTTTTAACTATTGAGCATTTTAAAGCTATTTTAAGATTTTTTTATGAATAAGACCGTATATATCTATTCATTCCATTTCAAGCATTTAGCGAGAAAAATGTTTTTCTTTCCGTGCCTAGAGTCTACCTCTACATTTGTCTGTCTGTCATCGGTTGTGATATCGCGCCCATCATCTTCCATCTGCATCTGTGCATTAATACAGAACCTCGCCTAAAGCTTTTTGAAGTATTTTGATATTCTTTGTATATCATAACGAAAAAAAAATAAATAAACAAAATTTTTCAGTAGAAACAGCGAAAAAGTTGTAGAAGAAGCAGGTGAAGAATTAAAGAAGTACAAGATATCAAGCAGATAAAGGGAAGAAGTTAAAATATTTTGCACAATGCTTCCATATTCAGCGTCTAGCTGCCACCATATAAAATCGATATCGACTTCCCTTTACCCTTTTTGAACACTTCACATATAGCTAAAGAGTCTAGAAAACTGGCAAGCTTCAGCCTCTCTCATGCCTCCACGCTGTTCCATACCGAACACTAACATATCTGTTCAGAAGTTTTTCTGCGATTTTTCCTTGGTTGCCGTCTAAACATAGCACTGTTCTTGCAGTTAATACATGCAGCAGCAGATTTTTTTAGCGTTTTCAGGACGGAGGATATAGATATTGTACAGAGCTAGTTTGTTGAAAACTAACCAACAACTACTAGTTTGCTGATGCTCGCTGAAGTAGTCAATCAAAGTGTTGCCAAACTTCAATAATACTTGAGGCTCATTGAAGCAGTCTGTTATGATGTACTTTTTGTTGTTGCTGCTGTTGTTGTAGTTGTTATTTTGCTAAAGTTGCAATGCATACCGTGGTCTGAATGTCTGCAAATGGCTGCTTCCGTTTTTTATAATTTGATTGTATATTTTGTATTATTTTCAATTGTAATTATGAGTTCTTAGGAGGACATACAGTATGGTCAAAACCTTTGGAAATTTCTTCATTCAAAGGTGAATTTTGAAAAAAATTATGCAAGAACATATAAAAAGAAATATCAGGAAATATATCTCACTCTGAACCACTCCAACAGATGTCACTTCCGAAAGCCAGCAAGTTCAAGGAGAAAGTAGGGCAAGGTAAGGTCAATCCAATTTTACCTCAAACTGGGATCAACCGAGGGACGACCACAGTCTCGCGTGAAACTACCAGCACCTCTGGATCCACAACCAAACGACAGAGATGTGTGAATGAGGTTGTCGCGAGGTGCTCAAAACGAAGCAAAGCTTAGGGAAGTTTCGAGAACCGAGAACTCCCCGGAAGATTTGCACGTAGCCATTATTGACAACACGAACCCGGACAACTCGATGATAGGGAAGAAATGTTTACTTGAAGAAACTTGCCAGCGTCGAAAACTTGACCAAAACCACCGCCAATTTTGGTGAAATATGGAAAAGAGCTTCATTGAAAGCGATCTCTAAGTTCACGCTTCCGCTTCGCCACAAGATAAGTGTATGTATACCGTCTCCTACTCTGCATGATGATGTGTCCAATCAGAAAATTTTGGCGTGCAGAATTAAGACGCAAAGATTCTGCAGTGAAAGGTGGTTAGGTCATGGAAAGGTCACGGCAGTGAGTGGAAGAACCTTTTCTTCTCTTTAGATGCTGCGACCAAAAACTGGCTTAAGTAGCAATCAGACATGCTCAATTCGACCTCGGAACTATTAAGGTAAAGATACTGGAATAGTAATAGCTGATAGAAGGAGGAAGCTTCAAGTTATAGAAATCAATCTTCATCTCTGTAAAGCAGCGACCAACGACTTACTGCTATGCATGCCCGCGGGTAATGTAGACGTGGTCCTAATACAGGAACCTTGGATCATCAACAACAGTTCAACCTGTTTCATTCTACAAGTGAAGGTAAGTTAAGAAGCTATATACTAACGAAAAATCTATTATATATTTGTTTCTATTTGTTGTTTCTCCCTAGACTCTGCAATGCTAAAAAGTGGCAACCAGCGTAGAATCAGGGGGCGACACATCCTTTACACAGCATTAATGCTCTATGAACGCCTAAAAGGTCAACAGCGGAAATAGTCCGCGATTTGGCAAACCACGCCCACACGAATAACATTCGTGAATATTAGTTGCGACGCTAACGCTCATCACTCACCGAGGAGCAGTGTTGACATCAATACAAGATGAGTCTATTTTTGAATCTATCCTTACCGCAGATTTTATTCTATATAATAGGGGCAATAGGTCAACTTTTCAGAATAGAATCAGGCAAGAGATAATATACCTTACTTTAGTGAGAAATAGACAACAGGTCATAGTTTAATGCTGGAAGGTGTCACGCACCTTGTCAGGTGTCAGTACTCGTTTTTTTACCATTTTAAGATTCTATTTAAATTGCGACCGTTATATGGGGAAACAATTAAAGAATCCAGTGAAATCTTATTAGATCTGGATCAGCAACAATGTTGCAAATCAATTTCTCAATTTTGTTAATTTATTCATCTTCTGCAATGATGTTCACTCTCCAATGCAGAATTTTGACATTTTAACGTAATAACGTTAAGTCTTACCTCACCCATTTCAAAAATCTTGGGGAAAATAAAGTTGGGATATTGAATGAGGGACAATGGAGAATGGACGATGAAAAATCGAGAGTGAACAATGGAAAATGGATAATGGACAATGGACAATGAACAATGGACAATGGACAATGGACAATGGACAATGGACAATGGACAATGGAAAATGGACAATGGACAATGGACAATGGACAATAGACAATGGACAATGGACAATGGACAATGGACAATGGACAATGGACAATGGACAATGGACAATGGACAATGGACAATGGACGATGGACAATGGACAATGGACAATGGACAATGGACAATGGACAATGGACAATGGACAATGGACAATGGACAATGGACAATGGACAATGGACAATGGACAATGGACAATGGACAATGGACAATGGACAATGGACAATGGAAAATGGACAATGGACAATGGACAATGGACAATGGACAATGGACAATGGACAATGGACAATGGACAATGGACAATGGACAATGGACAATGGACAATGGACAATGGACAATGGACAATGGACAATGGACAATGGACAATGGACAATGGACAATGGACAATGGACAATGGACAATGGACAATGGACAATGGACAATGGACAATGGACAATGGACAATGGACAATGGACAATGTAATGGTAACAAACGGCATTATATGGAAATTTAAGTTGGTAAACCTTTTTATTATTCCGAAATCACAGTATTCGGTGATCTTATTCGTAAATGATGGTATTCGGTAACATTATTGAAAAAAGAAGATATGCGGTAATATTGTTTAGTCGGTGTATCTTAGGATTAGTGGGTTAAGACAGTATTGGGTACTCAGTTACGATGATTGACAATATTTTATAGTGGCAGTTCTCAATAGTACTTAAATAAATTTCACGCGAGGATTGCTAAACCGGCGCAAAAACAAAGTTGCAGAACGCATAGAATAAAATATTAACTGCTGTGGTGATCTGTTGTGAGTGCAGCTATAAACTGTTAAGGTGTATAGGACAAAAAATAAGTATCAATTTGTTAAAATAGGAGGACCTGAGAAGCTTAAAAAAGCGCTATTTAGACAGCCAAGCAAATAGAGTGAGAACTTTGATGCTCTGATGAAGGGACGACTGAGAAGCTTAGCCAAAAGCAAGATTCAAGAAACGCAGCAAACAAAATATGGAACTTCAAGCAAAGTGAGGTACGGTGTTGTGACAAGTGACATTTTACACGGACGAGTTACGCCAGTTGCAACAAACTGAGCTATCTTAACCCTCACATTGGCACCAATCTTTTACTACGTAATCTGGCACTATTTACATTTGTAAATATTTTTTTGGCATTTTTAAAAATGAACAGAAACTCAAAATAAACATTATTTTTTAGGTGGAATATATGTATTACCACCTTCTAAGTCCAATTCCGAAAAAATTTCACGCCACTCTTAAGTGGTTTAGAAGTTATAGGGTTCGCAAGTTGGGAAAATGGGCCTGGAAAAGTCGTGTTATTTTTTTAAATTTCTTACAAAATCTAACATTATGGGTATCAAAAGAAAGGTTATTCTGTACCCTATTCAAAAAATTATAAACCATTGAAATCCATGCATTACTTCATACGATATAGCGTTTTACATATTATGCACACTTGACGGTCCAGCCCTTTACGAGATAACCAAAATGTAGTTATGAAAACCAAATTAAAAAAAAAATGTATAATACCAATGAATAAACAAAACAAATTTCAACAAAAACTAAACTTGTTTTCATTAATTAGCACTTCCAGCTACAATATCAAAACATGACATATTGTTATAAAAAAATGGCGCTGTTTCCACACAGCTTCAATTTTTCCTTTTTTTCATATATTCTGTAAGAGGGTTTTTGCACTTTGCGTATTTTTTGCATTTCAAAACCACACTGCGTTGACAACTGTTTTTTCACGGTTTCGTTTCTGCGTACCGTTATTTTTCTCCCGAAAAGCGGAATTCAAATGTGGCGTGTGTTTCACTTATTTGTAAAGAGTTGAAGTGTTATAGTAAAAAAACAGTTTCTATTGATCAGTTGTGAAATATCGTAGTGTATACTTAGTACAAAATAGAATTTGTATTGATTAACACAGTAATAATGACATAAAAATCGTACATTTCAAATATTGAGTGGTGCATCGGTGTCCCGGTAAGCAATTCTGTTTATTAATATTTTTCCAATAAAAGCTATCAAATATGAAATATGTGTATATAAAATATGTGTGAAGAATTTTTCCTTATCATTTTTTTCTATAATTAATGCAAAAAATGCGTTAAAACACCATAAAAGCCTTTAAAATATAAAATATTTACATATGTAAATATGTACCAAACTACGTTATAGAAATGAAAAATTTTCAAAAAGTATCAGAAAGTTCTAAAATTAAAAACAACTTTTGAATTTTCAGAAAGAAAACCAAAAAATAGCCACAGAGTCAAAGCCATATTCAAATCGAATAAAAAACAAGTAAAGAAAGTCTAAAGTCGGTCTAGGCCGACTATGAAATACCCTAAACCCGCTTTTCAAAAACAAAAAAATTTGTATTGTAAATGGGCGTGTCCGTGGGCTAATGAAGCCTATATTTTATGTGCATTTAAATGTTGATGAAAAATGTACACATACCAAGTTTTATTCCTGTAGCTCACAGTTAATGCCTCTATTGTGCTTTCGCTATGGGAGGTGGGCGAGTTTTTGGACGGATTACTCCCAATTTTTGAACGCACCTTTGTTTTGTTATAAAATACATACATACCAAATTTAATTTCTCTATGACAAACATAACCTTATTTATTGAGTTTTCAACTTTTTGGGTTATATGGGAGGTAGGCGTGTCCGTAGGCGGATGATGTCCATTTTTCAAAACCATCTTTGTCTTGTCATAAAAAACATATGTGCCAAATTTTAGCTCTTTAGGTTGAACACAGGCTTATTTATTGCGTTTTCAATTTTTGGGTTGTATGGGAGGTGGGCGTGTCAGTGAGCGGATGACGTCCATTTTTCGAAGACATCTTTATGTTGGTATAAAACACATACATATCAAATTTTATTGTTGTAGGTTAACTATGAGCTGAGTTATGCAGTTTTCAATTTTCGCGTTGTATGGGAAGTAGGCGTGTCCGTGGGCGGATGATGTCCATTTTTCAAAACCATCTTTGTCTTGTCATAAAAAACATATGTGCCAAATTTTAGCTCTTTAGGTTGAACACAGGCTTATTTATTGCGTTTTCAATTTTTGGGTTGTATGGGAGGTGGGCGTGTCCGTGGGCGGACGACACCCATTTTTCAAAAACATCTTTGTGTTGATATCAAACACATACACACCAAATTTGATTGTTGTAGGTTAATTATGAGCTGCACTCTAAAAACTGATTGTAATATCACTACAATAATTGGTGTGAAATTTCACGCATATATTTGCGATTTTTAAAAAATAACACGCATCGCAGAGGGATCTTTCAATTCAGACAAATAAGAAGCGTGTTTTTCCAAAAAGTTATATATTCTCTCTTTTTCACGCTACTTCAGCGTTTTTTCGCTCTTCAATTCATTGAAAGCTTCTGAAGCGATATTTTACGCTATTGCAGCGGGTTTTTACTTAGGTTAACAAGAGCAATATTTTAACAAATACATATTTTTCTTCAGTTCGATTTGAGCATCACATGGGATAACATTAAAACAAAACGCATAATTAAAAATGTTCGGTTCTAATAAAAAAAAAAATAGTCTTTAAATTTGAAGTGAAATATATTCCATTATTAAAATAATATGTTTTATACCAACTATTTTAAGAATTAATTAAAAAAATGTTATAGTGCTGTTTTGAAGTTGAAAAAAATATATTTTAATGTATCATAAACATTTGTATTAAACTTATAAAGTTGTAACTTTTTATTGTATTGAAGAAAATTATTTGAATATGTTTCTTTATTGCTTCTTGTTTCTTTTAATATTATTTCAATATTCAATCCTTTAATGTTTAAAAACTCTAATTTTTTACTATTGAAAATAAAATTTTTATATTATGGTAATCTTTACTTGATGTGTTTAATTTAATTTTTTGGAATTTTACAATAATCTCATAAAAAGCTAGAGAAAACACGTCATTAGCTGGATATACCAAGAAAGAGAGAGAGCGTGAGCGATAAAACGCATTTCTAGCGTTTTTTTATGCACAAAAGAATAGGAGAAGAATGAGAGAGCAATTGTTGGAGAAGAGAGCTTTCACGCATTTATAGCGTGAAATATTTTCATTTTCGTGCTGTGGGATTTTACTACAATAATTGCTGTTAAAGTGTTGCCAGCAATAATTGTAGTGAAATCTCGCCATTTTTTCTTAGAGTGTGAGTTATGCAGTTTTACATTTTTGCATTGTATGGGAGGTAGGCGTGTCCGTGGGCGGATTCCAAAAATATTCAATAGTGCAGATCCTTGGGTGCATGTGACCATGTGTACCAAGTTTCATCCAATTATCTCAACTCCTTCTTCTTATCCTGTGTATACGGACAACACACAGACGGACGGACGGACGGACATAGATAGCTCGACTCACGTGGTGACGCTGATCAAAAATATATATACTTTTCTATACCGGACTTGCTTCGTTCTATGCGTTACAAACGTTTGCACAAAGTTAATATACCCTGACCTTTCAGGTTTAGGGTATAATAAAGGAGTTATGGCAAATTTAAAATTGGGATATTTACATATGTAAATAGTACCAAAGTGAGGGTTAAGCATTTTCATTCCAAAACCTGTTGAGAATTTTGTGACGATCAATCGAAAGTTGGTTATGTTTGTTTGTGTGTATGTTGGTTTACTGTTTGTTTTCAATTGTAGTCGGTACTTACAAAGAATGAGCTAAGGCAGCACCGGTTCAATCCCAGGTGGGAAAAACAATGTATTTAATTTTTTTTTGGAACAACATATAAAGCGCTTCATTTGTAACGCTCCGTTACACTAGGATAAGAACAGTTATAAGAAAATGTATAAGAATTAGGACGAGAAAAACGAAAAAAAGATGAATAGATTGTTTTACAATATTAAAAAATTAATCTTTAATTATACCCTAAACCTGAAAGGTCAGGGTATATTAACTTTGTGCAAACGTTTGTAACGCATAGAACGAAGCGAGTCCGGTATAGAAAAGTATATATATTCTTGATCAGCGTCACCACGTGAGTCGAGCTATCTATGTCCGTCCGTCCGTCCGTCCGTCCGTCCGTCCGTCTGTGTGTTGTCCGTATACACAGGATAAGAAGAAGGAGTTGAGATAATTGGATGAAACTTGGTACACATGGTCACATGCACCCATGGATCTGCACTATTGAATATTTTTGGAATCCGCCCACGGACACGCCTACCTCCCATACAACGCAAAAATTTAAAACTGCATAACTCAGCTAATAACAAGTCTACAACAACAAAATTTAGTATGTGTGTGTTTTATACCAACACAAAGATGTCTTTGTTTAACCTACAGAGCTAAAATTTGGCACGTATTTTTTTTATAACAAAAAAAAAGATGGTTTTGAAAAATGGACATCGTCCGCCCACGGACACGCCTACTTCCCATACAACGCGAAAATTGAAAACTGCATAGCTCAGCTCTTAATTAGCCTACAACAATAAAATTTGATATATATGTGTTTCATACCAACACAAATATGTCTTCGGAAAATGGACGTCATCCGATCACGGACACGCCCACCTCCCATACAACCCAAAAATTGAAAACGCAATAAATAAGCATGTGTTTAACCTACAGAGCTAAAATTTGGCACGTATGTTTTTTATGACAAGACAAAGATGGTTTGGAAAAATGGACTTCATCCGCCCACGGACACGCCCATTTACAATTAAGTTTTTTTTTTTTTTTTTAAAAAGTGGGTTTATGGTATTTCATAGTCGGCCTAGACCGACTTTAGACTTTCTTTACTTGTTTTTATATGAGAACGATAAGATTTTCATTTCATTTGAGATGCAATCCAAAAAGTGATTGTTTTTGTCCAAATATGTTTCACTTCAACTGTTTTTCGGTCTTTAGTCTCTATTTTCAATAAGTTTTTTAAAGTTTAACTAACTTTAACCCAAATTAAAATTAAAAGTTAAAATGAAATGAATTATTGAATCCATTAGCAAAATCCACTTAAAAATTACTTACTTCGCTAAACTTGGGTAAATAAACACATTATAACAACAACAAAAACAGCAACAACAATAAAAACAAGGTAAGGGAATAAAATACTTCATACACTTGGCTGAACTGCAGAAACAAAAATAAGAAGAATAACAACAAGATGTAAAACAGCAGCAACAACAACAACGACAATGAAACAAAAAGAAAAACTTAACAATTAAAACATTAAGACTTAACGTATTTACGAATGTTACTTTCGTCTGCCATACAGCTCATACAGCCCCCACCAGACCCCAAACCATTCTCAGAGATTCAACCCTTTCCACCGACAAAGCAGCAAGGTAAGCCTTTATGGCCCATCCTGGCTGCGGAAAAAAAGGGTTGCTATAAAAAACTTGAGCTTGGGTTAGAAAAATAAAATAACAATGCCAGAAGCTGACGGTTGCTGAAGCTGAAGACTATAAAGTAGCAATAGCAACTGATGTAACAAGCAACCCCCTTCACTTCTCCAAAATTAATTTCTGGCCAACATGTACGTTCCTGACGTAACCCTAAACTACATCTAAAGGATGCGAACATGATTTATAATGAATACTGTGTCGATTTTAATTCTGATTTGGAAACAGATTCAAATTCGAAATCGTTAATGAAAATATTATTTTTACTTTTGAGCATTAAATGCAGAGTTCTTTTAACCCCCAAGCGACTCTAAAACTTTGCCTCAAAGAGTGGGCACGCGGCTAGAAGAATACTCAAGGAAGCTTATTTTATGTGTGGCGCGTGTGAAACTCTGCTTGAGCTTGTCTAGAAGCTGCTTTTATTTTCTTTTAACCCTTGCCTGCTTTTGTTTATTTTATTTAAGTTAAAGTTTTAACGGTTTTGCTACGCCAGATTTTCTATAAATATGCTATTTAACAAAGCTTAAAAATTATATATTTGCTGCATATTTTTTTCGCTATTCTGTGTGCACTGCTTTGTTTTTGCTATAAAATGCAGTGATTTTTATGGCAAACAACATATTTTTTATTTTTCTTTTTTTTTTCTTTGCTGTTTATTGACAAACCACTTAATTTGTTTTTATTTAATCAGATTGTCCGTAATTAAAATTTGTTATTTTTTTACGTTACTCAGCGTTGACTTTATTTTCCGATATACAGCTCAATATATTTGCCTTGACCATATTTCATACAAACAAAAAAAAAAAATAAATAAAAATAAATGCTTTGTACTTACGTAGATATGCATTATATATTAATGAAAATAATGAAAAAAAAAAAATATATAAAAAATCAACAAAATTAATTTCACTCGATTGAGGAATATTTCGTTTATTTGCTGTGAAAAGCATTTTTAATATAATTAAAAAACAATTGTTGCTCATTATAAATTCATGGAATCCAACAATTTTTTTTACTTTTTTTAAACGTTGCTATATTATGGTCCGTTAATAAGAGCATGTTGAAATTGTGCGCTATATTTTATTTAATTTTATATTTTTTTTCACATATTAAGCCTGAATTATTATTTATAATTTCGTTGACAATTTTTTTTTTAACACTCAACATAAATAATGTTAATGTAAATATATAAAAATTAATTAAAAATTTATAATGCAATTTTTCTTATTTATGTGTTGTGAAAAACAGCTATTTGTTTTTATAACACCCAATCAACATACAGTGGGTGATAGCAAATAGTTGTGTGAGAGTTTTATACACTCAAGAAAATTTGTCACATAATTGCATGTTAAAAAATGTTTTCAATATTGAACATTTATTTTAACAAAAATCAACATTCTTATATCTTAGGAATCTTACTAAAAAGTTCTAAAAAGAATCTTACTAAAAAGTTCTTTTCGGGAGTTTTTTTAAATATTTGATCAAAAAGTCAAACCTATTGAGCATTACCAAATGTATTTTGACAGTTCCATTACAAAATTTGACATAAGCTAGCATAAACGCACTCACAACATTTTGGTGTAAAACCCTGGTTCAATTTATTCAGGGTTGTCATACTCTCCAAAACGAATTGCCAAAATTCGATGGTTGCTTAAAAAAATGCTAGTTCTAGTAATATATTTCGAGTCATGGATCTACGCTCATGACACCGAAACAAAACCAAAAAAAAAACAAACAAACAAACAAATTGGCCATTTCAGCCCTTGAAAAGACTTTGACCGAGCTTCTTATGATCAATTGTGTTGTGTGTGTTATTAAATGTTTGCACACAATTGACCAAGAACTGGACCTACATGTTTTAAGCCGACTCCGAACGGCTAAAGTTCATGTTCTCAAGAAGCTTTACATGGCATTATTTACTCTCTGAGGTTTGCCATTGTCTGCAGAGAGGTGGTGACCGATCAGAAAAATTTTTTATTGAAGAAACTTTTTCGCCGCGGCTGGGGATCGAACCCGGGCTCCGAGCATGCTAAGCCATACACTTAACCTGCATGCCACGGTCACCACAAAACAAAACCAAAAGTTCATTATTTCGGGCTTTTAAAGTGAAAAAACCCGACATAAGTCTGGGTGAAACACATTCAAGCAAATGGTCGCCAGTTTTTTCGTAAAACTCGCCAGTAATTTCGCCATTGAAGAACTTGATCTACGAACTGTTAATTCAAAGATGAACACTGCTATTGGCTTACCGGAAGTCTTTGGAGAATTGCGGTAAACCAACTGCCGTAGAAATTTCCTCCATCACGGCAATACGAGCTTTCACTCATAAAACCATTGGCATTGACATATATTTATATATACAATATTACAAAAAAAATATTGCTTTCTTTCGGGCTCGAATACGCGTGAAATGTTTTAAAAACTCAACAGTCAATACACTTGACCAACAAGAAAAGCAACAGACCAGCACCAAACAGGTGGTGTTACTGATCATAAAAGTACTTTTCTAACCAACTACGCCCCCTAATGGGAGTTACACACGTCATTACAAATTAAATTAACACCTTATGCAGTAGGTATGGGGTTAGCCGGATCGATTCGCATGGAGAAAAAAAGTCAGCCGGACACAGACACAAAACTCTGGCGGATTCTTAAAAACTATGTCTCCTTCTTTTTTTTTTGATAGGAGAAACCCTCATAGAGGAGAAGTTTTGGTTCTCCTGAACCCTTTTCTTGGTCACAAAATGAAGTTTTTTGCCTAAAAGTCTTTTTGGCTAAATTTTGTGTGCATTCTGAAGAATAAGAAAGTTATTATTTATTATAGTTATAAAAACTTATGATTGTTTGGACAAAAACGTGTTCAGGAGAACCAAAACCGCTCCATGAGGATTTTTCCCAAAAATTATGCAGAAATAGTTTTTAAGAGTTCCTCTAACTTTTGAGTCTTTGTACGGAGAAATATAAAATTCAATTTGGCTTTGTGTGGAGGTACATAAATCCAAATAAGTAGATGTTGAATCAACGTGGTAATGAGGTTTTTTAAAAAAAACAAATTTTTGAGATAAAAAATCCACTTCAAATCCGAAAAAATAGACATCGTTCTATTTGTTGGTTGTTTTTTTTCTTCAAAAGCTGGGAGTAGCTGTTTTTTCAAAATGTAAATTCGGACCATAACTCAGGTTAAACCTAAGGAAAAATGACAGAGTTACGATTTTTTTAAAATAAACTGAATGAATGAATTTGAAATGTTCGTAACTTCTCGAATTGTAACACTGTGCGGCAGATAGAAAATGTTATTTTTCTGATAGATCTTGTCATGAAATTTCCCGGACACGCCCAAAAATCTGGACTTACGTTAAAAACCCGATTTTGCCTAGCTTTGATTTAAAAATTTAACCGGATCCTAATACACGCATCTTAAACTTTCCAACGATATACAGCCGTGGACACATAAATAGCACACACATACGTGTAGATCTTTTCACATGAACTAAAATAAAATACATCAAGGAAACCAAAAATGTATTTCATGGTATTTGAGTTTAAACATTAAAACTTAAAATCAGTTCCTGGTTTGTAAATAATAAAAACCATAGGTTGCTCCCTCATCCTCAAGTCTTAGCATTTGGGGTGCCGAACAAATGGTTTTCCATCTGGTCCAACCCTATTAAATTCAGTTTCATTAGTCCAGAGCACATTTTTCAAAAATTGGTCCTCTGTATTAACATAGGCCCTTAATAACGCTAAGCGATCCTTCAAATTATTTTTTTGTTAAGAGCTGCTTTCTTCGGCTGATGCGTCCATAGAGCCTATGTTAGCCTCATGAAGTCTTCTAGAAACTAGTTTCTTCGCTGATTTAAAAGGATAACCCTTACTTTTGCGAACTATAAATCTATCAGTAGAAACGGTGGGTTTACGTGGGCTTACGTGGCTTATTCTCAAAGTTATTTGAACCATTTGATTTAACCAACATGAGTGCATTATAGACCAATTTACGCGAAATATTGAGAATATTCGCAATTTAAGCCGGTTTTTACCTTTTCAACTAAGTTTGTGATTAACTGAGCGTTTTTCCAGAGTGCAATGTTTTCCACAACCCGTTTTAATCAGAATTAGCCTAATTCACTGAATTAAAAAAACCAAAAATTTTACTAACACCAGATCTTGTTAACTCCTATCCGTAAACTAACACGTGTGCTATTTATACATGCCTGTACAAAAATAGATGGCTTGAGCAAATAAAAGTATGTAACGGAACATCTCTTTTGGAGTTCTACACAACGTCATACTGGGGTCTCAAAAAATTAGAACAACAGTTGATAGATGCATTATCAGGTTCAAACCAAAAATTTAAAAAAAAGTCAGCATGATGCTATTTATGTGTCCATGATGGTATATATTATTTGGGAGAACTTAAGAAACTGTAAATTTTGCGACTTTTTCCAACTTTAACGATTTTTCCATATACGAAATGACCTTGCAGGAAACCACACTAGTCCTGCATGGGCATATAAAAAATATTTAACAGTTATTAAAACACAATTTATTTTTTAAAAATCGGTTTGTAATTATCAAGTTATTCAACTTTTCATGAAATAAGATTTTTTTCAAAAATACATTTTCGGCATGACACATGAAATTGGTAAAAAAAAAGGCAGTGGTTCTATAAAAATTATAAATTGGTACAAAAATAAATTGGTACTTCTATAAAAATTAGTGCTTCTATAAAAATTAAATTTTGTATGTTTGAAGCTAGTTAAGAAAAATTGCAAAAATGGTTGAAATCGGTCAGTTTCGAGAAGGTACCTTCATTGAACCTAAACTAACTTATTACATTATTTTGTATGGGAGATGCAAGGAAAAGTTAGCCGATTTTAAAAAATTTGATCAGAAGGCTAGGCAATAAAAGAAACATATGTGCACTGAAAATAGTAGAAATTGATACGACCTTAAGAGGTACCTCCATTGGACCCTAACGAAACTTAGTGAGAATGCTTGACAAATAGAGCAATAGATGTTTACTAAAAATATTTGAAATTGGTACAACCTTAAGATACCTCTCTTGCACCTATATTGTAATAATAAGTTATAAGTAGTTATTAAATATATTTTGTGAATCCATGAAGAACAAATGTGACCTCTTTATTATTAAGTGTATGGAAAAATCATCTAATCCATTCCTGTTTCATTTCCCATCAAGAAAACGCCTTGGATATTGAATGAGCTCAATACACTTCATATGGCCAGGGGTTAGACCTGGGACGTCGGAGAAAGCACACGACCAGTTATGGATGAAAAATTATTCACAGATTAAATCCTCATTGCTTCGGGAGTCCATAAATTCCAGTGAGTTCCTGATCCACCCATAGGATATTATTGCTATATCAAAGTAGAGCTACAAAGAGCAGTTACTTGTCTGAAACGTCCCACGCGACTAGATGATATGTCTGAAATTAATTGCCCAAAAAAGTTCAGAGATCTGTCATGGAATATTATAACAAAATAAACAGGGAAAATGTAGGCAATCATTGATCCTTGGTATTGACCTCTGATTTCTTTTGATGGGCGTCCAACGGGAAGAAACGGTAGAACTAGCTTTGCTGAAACTCCGAGAAATTTGCTCCGACAAAATATGAGTGGCGTTCGGTCACCGCAGCGATGTTGGATGCTTCTTGTGGAATGTGTTCTGTGAATCACGGTTACACCGAAGCTTAAGTGTATTATGTTTGAAACAAGGCAATTCAACGAAATATATTGCTTGATTAAAAAAAATTCGAATTTAATTTTGACAAATGAAAAAAGTTGACGATACATTTTTTACGACATAAGCACCAAATTTGATTCGTTTAGTTGAAAAATATTCGCATCTCAATATTCATTTGAAATTATTTTCCGTCCGTCCGTCCGTCTTTCCGTCTGTGTGTTGTCCGTATACACAGGGTAAGAAGAAGTAGTTGAGATAATAAGATGAAACTTGGTACACATGGTCACATAGACCCAAGAATCTGCACTATTGAATATTTTTGGAATCCACCTACGGACACGCCTACCTCCCATACAACCCAAAAAATTAAAACGCAATTAATAAGCTCATAATTAACCTACAACAATAAAATTTAGTGTGTATGTTTTTTGTATCGACATAAAGATGTCTTCGAAAAATGGGTGTCATTCGCTCACGGACACGTCCACCTCCCATACAACCCAAAAATTGAAAATGCAATAAATAAGATTATGTTAGTCACAGAGAGATCACATTTGGTATGTATGTGAAAAAAACGTATGCAGAAATCATTTTAATGATGTCCCATTACTTTTGAGACTCCGAACTTTTGATTCATTTCTTACTTTCAAAACCAGACAAGTGCAAATATAAAATTGAAAATACGATTTTTTTTGCACTATTTTTATGAGACTATTTTTTACGCATAATATGTGGAGCAAAATCTTGCATAATTGGTTGGTTTATAAAAAACGTCTGAAAAAATTAAGACGTTTCTTTCGATTTCCTAACAATTCGATCTGTGTGACTTATCTGGTTTTGCATGTAAACCCCTCAAATATATTTAAGCACTTAACCCAGCACTTTTTAATGTTAAGCAAAAATTACTTTACCGCAAATGTCTGCCATCCAGCTTAATCATCCAACAACCCGTAGAAGTCTTTTCTAATAATTATTTTTCTTAATACCCATTCAAAGTTATTATCTTTTTTTGGCACTCAACTCGATGAGGTAAAATACCAACGACTGACTGCCTGCCACCCTGAATTAACTGTATATTGTTGTACTTTATTTGAAGGCTCAGGTGTTTTGAATTTCTTTTGCAGCTCAATATAATGAATGAAATGTTCTTCAATGTATCTTTTATAATTATTATTTTTTTTACATTTCCATTTATTCGCTTTGTATTCGCTTTGCTGTTGTGTTGTTTCCTTAAATTTAATTTTCAATTTTCATAAGTTTCAACACAAAACAATGGAAGGGGCAGTAAAAATGTTGGTAATGCCGATTGGGTAGTTGAAAAATATGAGGTCATCGACTGTGGCTGTTTGGTTTTAATGTAAGCCTAGATGTAGGCTACAATTACTTAAAACAGCTCAGAGAGAGTTATATTTTTGAAACATTTACAATTTTCAAGGTTTGAAGTTGAAACTTTTAAATATTTTCAGCAAAAAACTTGAAAAATTATGCATGTTGCTGTTGAAAAACTAACTGCATATTTGATCTGGCTTCTCTTTAAATGTCTAACATCATTAGGAAGCATAAGAAAAAAACACAAAAATACAACATTTTTTAATTTTATTTACTTACGCTATAAAATGCGTCGCATTCATTTAATGTTCTCGCCCTGCGTGCCTACTTGCCGCTCTTTATATTGACAGAAGCTCATTTCCTGGGCCGCACATAAATTCATCAAGGACGACCAACAGAAATAAAAATCAACAAAAAACAAAAAAAAAAAACATCGAGCAGCGCGCATATCAAATTATCAATTGTGGACAAAGTCATTTGGCCAAAAAGTTTATGTAGGGTGAGCCATCTCTTACAGGGTGGAATGGGTGCTAATGCGTTATATGAGGCGCATGATAGACTTACACGCAGCCTGAACCAAAAACAAAACACAGGAGATACAACAAAATATAGATTGTATAAAACAAAAAAAAAACAAGAACGCGTCAAAGCAAGTAAGTTTGAAAAAAAATACCCCACTTAAGACCGGCAAAGTCTTTCGTCACCCACTTTGAAGCTTCAAAACAGGCAGGTATTGAAGCGCACCGTGAATACGTTTAAGAACGCGGTCAGAGCATAAAAGGGGGATAAGGCAGGAATATATTTTTTTTACAGAAAAAGTACCATTCTGCAGCTATGTGGCAGCGTCAGACGTTTTTATTCATTAAATGAATTAAGAAAGAAAAATATTTTTTGTTCATTAAAATTAGCGAACCTCAAAGAAAATGATTTTTTGGGCATACAAAAATTTTACTAGCCTTAATGAAAAGGACACCGCGGCGGTTTTTTTTTTTGCGTTCTAATGAGATAAAGCTAAAGAAGTTTGTGCGCGACTTTGACAGCATTGAAAATGAAATTTAACTCAATGAGCAGCTTAAGAATACATATTTAAGGAAGCGATATTGAGCTGGAAGTGACAAAAACTTTTAGCTTAAAAACAGAAACAAAGTTATAGATATTGAAATTTAAGACTCATAACTAAAAGTTTTATGAAAAAAATTTAAAACGATATCGATACTTATGAATTACTATGAACTCCACTCCAAATGTATCGCAAGCAAAAGCTTTAAGGCTGCTTTAAGCCAAACTCTAACGGTTATTTGCTTTAAAATCTATTTCATCGAATTCCAACGGATATCTCATTAACCGCAAGCTCATATTTTGTTCAAATTTTTTTTCCCAAAGTGGCGCCATAACATGTGTCCACATCCTCTCTTGACCTTCTAGTAGCTTCTCATATTCTTTTGCTATACCTGTAGACGTATGTCTCTTAATATGTATGCCAATTCTTCAGCTTGCTACTCATGTCATCAAATAACTGTTTATTTTTGAATAAGCAGTTCAAAAGAAGTGCAAAATAAATGCCAAGCTTAACTTACAGTGAAAGACAGACAAACAGACAGACAGACAGATGGATCGACTGACTGACCACACTTTAACCAGGCTTGGCGCCCAATGGTTTTCCACTCAATTTGTGGCCCTTTTGCTGGGGCATCATGTTACCAATTTAAGTGGTCAGCAACATGAGGACAACTACAACAACACCAACAACAACAATAAAAAGCCTCAAACTTAACATGAGCCTCATTTGCAGAGTTCGTCTGTCACACTGTCGCTGCAAATCAACAGGAAGTTTTCATATATATATATAAATATTTCTTTACTTTTTCTGGCTTTTATGCTCAATATTGTTGTTGTTATGTCTGGCCAATTGTCACCCAAGTTGACAGCAGTTCGGTGTAAGAAAAAAAAAACAAAACCTTCCCTAACCAGCATGTCACTTTAGCGTTATCAATACTTTGAGTACCAATTTTTTCGGTTCGATTTTGCTTTGACTTAACTTTGGTTGTGGTTATTTGCAAGACTCTGATTAGCTTTGTTTTATTCAATAGCATATTTTTGTTGTTTTCTTTGAGGTAGCAAACAAATATGAAACTTGAAATAAATCTCATATTTTTTATTAAGTCAGTTTTGACATATTATTATGAGTTTCGAAGTTTATATGAAAAAGCATGCATAAAGTCTTATTTCCGGTTTACCCGTAGGTTTCAAATAACACATATCCTTATACTTATCTTTGTCTAAATCCTTATCCAAATATTTGTTCTAATTGCTGTCTTGATTCTTAACCACATCCTTGATCTAGTTCTTGTCTGACTTATTAACTAAATATACTTGTTCTTACCATCGTTTTTGTCTTAACCAAAAGCCCCTACCTTAATCCGTCTCAAAATCGCATGTCCTTTATCCATATCCTGTATCCATAGAATTTTCCTTAAGCTAAAAAAAAATATTTTCCTTATCCTAGTGCAAATTCTTGACCAAATCTTTATTCCAATTCTTGACTTAAGACTTATTCTTGTTCTTAGATAAGAAAACTATCATATAACCTAAACTAAAAGACAAACACTGCCTTAACGTTCTCTATCTTTAAATTCTTGTCAAAATCCTTCTCTTAATTCTTGTCAAAATCATAATCAAGCCTTTGCCTTAAGCCTTGTCAGAATAAATATACATACTTGGATTTTACTTCCTTATCCTTGTCATAATCCTATTTTTATTCCAAACATAATTTTTCTCCTAGTTCTTGTAACAAAACTATCGTTGTTCAAATCCTTACTCACATTATCATAATCTTAAATAAAACCTCTGTCGCAATACCTCTCCTAATCATCGTCGAAATTCTTGTTTTACGGCTTGTCCATATCTTTATCCAAATGTCCGTCTTATTCTTATCCGCAAAGTTATTCTTGTTCTTATTTCCATCCCATTACCTTTTCTTTTCTTTGCCAAAGATTTTTCATGTCACAATGCGTGTTAAAATTCTTTTCGAAATGATTATCATAATCATTGTCATAATCCTTGTTTTAACATTTGACCTTATTTTATCCTAAATATTGTATACAACTTACGTACTAATCCTTGTCGCAATCAAAATGATTTTGCTTTAAATTGTTCATCGATGTCGATGTCATTTTAATTTTCATTTTCATTTTAATTTTGATTTTTTTTTGATTTTGATTTTGATTTTGATTTTGATTTTGATTTGGATTGTGATTTTGATTTTGATTTTGATTTTGATTTTGATTTTGATTTTGATTTTGATTTTGATTTTGATTTTGATTTTGATTTTGATTTTGATTTTGATTTTGATTTTGATTTTGATTTTGATTTTGATTTTGATTTTGATTTTGATTTTGATTTTGATTTTGATTTTGATTTTGATTTTGATTTTGATTTTGATTTTGATTTTGATTTTGATTTTGATTTTGATTTTGATTTTGATTTTGATTTTGATTTTGATTTTGATTTTGATTTTGATTTTGATTTTGATTTTGATTTTGATTTTGATTTTGATTTTGATTTTGATTTTGATTTTGATTTTGATTTTGATTTTGATTTTGATTTTGATTTTGATTTTGATTTTGATTTTGATTTTGATTTTGATTTTGATTTTGATTTTGATTTTGATTTTGATTTTGATTTTGATTTTGATTTTGATTTTGATTTTGATTTTGATTTTGATTTTGATTTTGATTTTGATTTTGATTTTGATTTTGATTTTGATTTTGATTTTGATTTTGATTTTGATTTTGATTTTGATTTTGATTTTGATTTTGATTTTGATTTTGATTTTGATTTTGATTTTGATTTTGATTTTGATTTTGATTTTGATTTTGATTTTGATTTTGATTTTGATTTTGATTTTGATTTTGATTTTGATTTTGATTTTGATTTTGATTTTGATTTTGATTTTGATTTTGATTTTGATTTTGATTTTGATTTTGATTTTGATTTTGATTTTGATTTTGATTTTGATTTTGATTTTGATTTTGATTTTGATTTTGATTTTGATTTTGATTTTGATTTTGATTTTGATTTTGATTTTGATTTTGATTTTGATTTTGATTTTGATTTTGATTTTGATTTTGATTTTGATTTTGATTTTGATTTTGATTTTGATTTTGATTTTGATTTTGATTTTGATTTTGATTTTGATTTTGATTTTGATTTTGATTTTGATTTTGATTTTGATTTTGATTTTGATTTTGATTTTGATTTTGATTTTGATTTTGATTTTGATTTTGATTTTGATTTTGATTTTGATTTTGATTTTGATTTTGATTTTGATTTTGATTTTGATTTTGATTTTGATTTTGATTTTGATTTTGATTTTGATTTGGATGTGGATTTGGATTTGGATTTGGATTTGGATTTGGATGTGGATTTGGATTTGGATTTGGATTTGGATTTGGATTTGGATTTGGATTTGGATTTGGATTTGGATTTGGATTTGGATTTGGATTTGGATTTGGATTTGGATTTGGATTTGGATTTGGATTTGGATTTGGATTTGGATTTGGATTTGGATTTGGATTTGGATTTGGATTTGGATTTGGATTTGGATTTGAGTCTTAGTGGGGCTTGGTCTTATTTTTGATTGCATTTTTAATTGATTTTGAATTGATATTGATGCGATTTTTGTAATTGCGATGTGTTGATGCATGACGTCTGTCTATAAACTTTACTGTCCTGACTCGTTGTTTCCACTTAATGACGAACTAAATTAGTTTTAATTGTACTGACTGAGTATGAATTCAATGGATCTTCGTGACTTTTTTTTCCAAATTTTTTGGAAAGCCTTTGGTAAAACGTTACATTGTCACATCAAAATTACCTTCAATGGCATGTATTCGGTATTTTTATTTATAAATATGTATAAATTATTCATTCATTTGTGTTATTATGTTATTATTTTTATTTCATTTTGATCTAAATAGAATAGAGTTTAGTGCTATGCTCTAGCTACTTAGGAAAAATCGCGCACTAACAAACACACAAGTGAAACAAGGATGAGAAGGACGTGCTGACAAGGCCGTTAAAAGATATGTACATGCACTACCCAGATATGATATATAAGATACAACAACGAGAACGATTATACGGTTCGTCGCCACAGCCGCAACAAATACACAATCGGCGCGTAAAATCAGCAAATAATCCGTATTTCATCCGCATGGAGTGGCTATTGTTGGCATTATAATGGAAGTATATGAATATATGAGTGTGTTAATACGGTAGTGTATGTGTATGTGTGTCTGTGTATGTTTATGTGAAGATAGAGATTAACATCATTTGGTGTATAATTGATTGTGTCATCCTGATGCTTAAGTCATGCTTTGTTGACGCGCATCCTTAAGCAATAACATGCCTCAACCTACAAAGGACACAACTAATAGCGGCACACAAAGGCAACAAACAACCTTCGATTTATTGACGAGTCCTACATAACAATGTCCTCGTTATGCACAAATACAGTGTTTAGCTAAAATTTTCCGGAGCAAATAATTGAGCTAAAGAGGAATGTGCAAAAATAGGTTTTAACTCCAAATCTTAGCCATGATTGTGTTGAAATGAATGGCTTTTATTTTGGAAAATGAATTTTGCCCAGGATTATTAATGCCTCACTTGATTTTTGAAATATGTTTTAGGTTTTCAAATGGAATTTCTTACATTCTTCTTATAAGCAGCAAGTATCTTTAGAGATTTTTAGCCTTAGTTTTGGTTATAATAAGGATTGTGGCGTGTTGTTGACATCTTTTGACATTGTTTTTTTTTTGTCCTTGAGTTGCTTTTGCAAAACTCAACAATGCGAATTATTTTGACTGCCTACGCCTTGCTTTTTTGTCTAAAAGTGGGCTTAAGCCAACCAGCTGATTTCTTTGTAGTTGAGTTTGATAGAGTTTTTCTTTGGTGGGAAGAATCCTGCCTTTAAATCTTTTTATTCAACTCCAATTTCCAGCTTGTCTTCCAAAAGAATGCCAGCCAAGTAGCTTTGTTTCTGGTGTTGCTCTTAGGTTTTTGTTCAAAATAATATACAACAGTCACAGCGGGCAGCTTGCTGCTGCTTTCAACGAGCGCCTTAATTCTTTTTATTCGTAATCAACATTCAAATCACAAAAGAAGAATCTCGTAAGTTTTTCGTTATTTTTTTATACATTTAATTCTTTCGATTTATTCATTTCTTTGTGTTGAGTACGATTTCAGCGTCGGCGGCTTTCATTAATGGGCGCTAAATGCTTGCTGATGAGCTCGTAAATGTCCAGGGGCCCCCATTAAGCGCGCTTCAAGAAACTGGTAACAAAATGAATTGCAAAAATTATCGTAGATACGATTCTTCAACTAACTGCATGAGTTGGCAGTTGGCAGAAGTAGCTGTAGCTGTAGCTGTAGCTGTAGAAATAGCTAAAAACGAAATCAATGATCAGCGCGGTAAAAGACTCGCTTAATTGTAGTGCGATAATTAATGTGAAACAGTGGCGTAGCTGAGAAGAGATTTAAGGGAAAGCTTACAAAAAAATAAATTTTGGACTAAAGCTATAAGTCTAAATTTTTACCGTTATTCTAAAATCAGGTTTTCTATTATTTTGTACAAGACCAAACAGGCGTTTGAGATAACTTACTTATCTTAGAATCTTTTAACGAACTATTTGTAGTTTTGGCTAAAATTTATCTATTTGGGTTTCAGTAAAAACCACTTAAAAAAAAATGTTAACATAAATTTTGTAAAAATCGGACTCTGTTTAATTCATATAAAGTTTTAGTGCCTTAAGAGATTATGAGTTATCCAAATTCCGCTCCGAAACTCTGAACCACTTCAATAGATCTTATTTCCAATTTCCGAATGTTAGAAAATAACTTTTCCAGAAGATGATGAATTCTTAATTAAGAAAAGTATTAAAAAAGTAATTATTAAAGCCACTCTTTAATTTTAAACTTTAATTTTAAGAAACATAGATGATCTGATCCTCCCAGATGATCTGTGTGATTTAAACTGTGTGATTCTAGTTTAATTTTTAAAATTTAGATTTCAAGCTCCATTTTGCAATTTTTTCAGAAGAATTTCCAGGTATTGAGGTTAAAACAATTTGATCAATAAAATACCAGTTTCTCAAATCCAAGAACTTATAGAATCGATTTTAATTGAACATAAAAAAATTCAGAATTACATAGACAAAAAGAAACAAATTTGGAAAAACAGATTTTTTTTCTGATATCAACTATGTTACCGCTTGTTTCTTGGTGGGTGAAATTCGTCTTGTATATCCCCACTTTGAAACGCTACTGTCAACAGCACCAATTCACAAATGATTTCATTAATTTACGATTCACTTTATTTTCTTGTACTTCACAGTTGGACATTTCATAATAAAAATTTTAAAAATTCATCAAGCAATAAAATATAAACGAAATAAATTGATTTTTTTATTGAAGTTAGTCGGCATTTATAAGATCGGTTATTATTTTTATGTTATCATAATAATATAGACCAATGAATGCACAATAAATATACCAATATACTTTTTCCTCGGTTCCTTAACCGAGATGATAATGATATCGGTTTTTATTAAGATATTTAAGAAAATAACATATTTTTATCTTCCATATTTAATAAGACTCATGTCATATTTCATATTTCATATTTCATATTTCATATTTCATATTTCATATTTCATATTTCATATTTCATATTTCATATTTCATATTTCATATTTCATATTTCATATTTCATATTTCATATTTCATATTTCATATTTCATATTTCATATTTCATATTTCATATTTCATATTTCATATTTCATATTTCATATTTCATATTTAATATTTCATATTTCACATTTCACATTTCACATTTCATATTTCACATTTCACATTTCACATTTCATATTTCATATTTCATATTTCATATTTCATATTTCATATTTCATATTTCATATTTCATATTTCATATTTCATATTTCATATTTCATATTTCATATTTCATATTTCATATTTCATATTTCATATTTCATATTTCATATTTCATATTTCATATTTCATATTTCATATTTCATATTTCATATTTCATATTTCATATTTCATATTTCATATTTCATATTTCATATTTCATATTTCATATTTCATATTTCATATTTCATATTTCATATTTCATATTTCATATTTCATATTTCATATTTCATATTTCATATTTCATATTTCATATTTCATATTTCATATTTCATATTTCATATTTCATATTTCATATTTCATATTTCATATTTCATATTTCATATTTCATATTTCATATTTCATATTTCATATTTAATATTTCATATTTCACATTTCACATTTCACATTTCATATTTCACATTTCACATTTCACATTTCATATTTCATATTTCATATTTCATATTTCATATTTCATATTTCATATTTCATATTTCATATTTCATATTTCATATTTCATATTTCATATTTCATATTTCATATTTCATATTTCATATTTCATATTTCATATTTCATATTTCATATTTCATATTTCATATTTCATATTTCATATTTCATATTTCATATTTCATATTTCATATTTCATATTTCATATTTCATATTTCATATTTCATATTTCATATTTCATATTTCATATTTCATATTTCATATTTCATATTTCATATTTCATATTTCATATTTCATATTTCATATTTCATATTTCATATTTCATATTTCATATTTCATATTTCATATTTCATATTTCATATTTCATATTTCATATTTCATATTTCATATTTCATATTTCATATTTCATATTTCATATTTCATATTTCATATTTCATATTTCATATTTCATATTTCATATTTCATATTTCATATTTCATATTTCACATTTCATATTTCACATTTCATATTTCATATTTCATATTTCATATTTCATATTTCATATTTCATATTTCATATTTCATATTTCATATTTCATATTTCATATTTCATATTTCATATTTCATATTTCATA